>APFE031006280.1:0-17343 GCA_000404065.3 Pinus taeda
GCAGATCTGGATCTGAAGGAAGGAGGGACTTTAGCACAAAGGAAGGACAAGGTCTATTCATGGGTCATAATCTTTAAGCTTAATGATAGTATCTCTGTTGATTTTGATCTGCTTGATGTAGCGCGTGTCTGATCTATAAGTCTGATGATCTGGGTTATTTAGTGATTGAATATCTGGAAGAGTGTATTGTCTTTTATAGATCTGTACGCAGGTTCAGTGAAGCAAAGGTGCGTATACACGCTGTTTAGGTGAAGTTAAGCCGCGTATACGCAGGTTGTTCCATACGCAGAGGCGTATGCACGCAAGTTGAAGACTGTTAAATTTGCGTATATGCTTTAAGTTGTGATCTGGCTGTTTCTGCTTATTGCTGCTGGGTTTTGGGTTCTGTTTCTGCTATATGGTTTCTGGTACAGTTTTCTGTGTACAACTGTCAGAGGAGTATCTACTTGCTTCAGATCTAGTTGGTTGAAAGGAGATTGGTTGATTCTTTATGATTGTTTGATGTTCATGGATCCAGTTTGAAAATTGATGAAAAGTGGTCCATGGAAGAGAAGGTTGTAGCCTTTTGTAGGCCAGCACCTACATACTAGTATCTTGGCTAGTGCAAGAGCAAAGGGGGTTGTAGCTCCCTTCCAGGAAAGCTGGAAAACGAGAAAGATTTGTACCTCTCTACAGGTTGCAGCCTGCGTACTGGTAAAGGACTGCACCAGTACAATGTAAACAGAAGTTTCTAATTTAAAGAAAGATAGAGACGAATTGCAGCAGGTGGTTTTCACCCACATTGGGTTTCCACCTTATATCTGGTGTTTCTGTGTGTGATTATCTTTCTGCTCTGTTATTTGATTCTGCATCACTGACTAACAATCATCATCTGAAAGTTTAAAGTAAAGTAAAAGCATGTTCTGTATACGCGGGTTTCTTTCTGCATAATCGCGTACATACGCTGTTTTATTAAATCAAAGTAGCGTACAACGGTTGTTTTTGAAAAAGAATAATTATCCTGATAATACTGATTCACCCCCCCTCTCAGTATTATTTTCAACAAGAACTTCAGGAATAATGCAAGAAAGGGCCTATAGAGATCTGCTTTTAAGGTTTGTTGTAACAATAGAAGCAATAATGTATATATTGGTGACACACTGACAAAGTTCCAAACTTGAGGGATTGTGACGTTTGTTCCTGATTAAGTGAATTGCAGGGCAGGTATTATTAGCGTGATGCTCACAGTCTATGCCCACAAGAGTGACACTTGTCATTTACCTCAGACCCAGAATGTTTATGAGAAGAGGAGCTCAGCTAGGTGATTCAGCTAAGTGGACCCACCCTAATAGGGAGTTTGGCTTCCAATAGTCTACATGAGCCTGCAGATGTTCGTACAACTTTATAATGTTGTCAACCAACAACCTCGGTGGTCACCCATATATGGATTAGCGGACATCAGCCTATGCCCTACCTAGTCTAATTTTCATTTGACATTGCGCTGATTAACTCATGTTCATAAGCTAAAGTTTGGTAAAGGGTGTCTCTCATGGTCTTTTGCTCTGATTGTGTCTACTAGATGCTACCTTTATAGACTAACCAAATACACTGAACTGGCTTATAATTGCAGTTTTTAACTTACTGTCATGAAGATTAATTGAACTGTGAGGACTAACCAATCTCGACGGACAGATGTTACTTACTACATGATTAATGGGGCAGGGTTGCAGACCAGATGTCTATCTGATTTGATTCCGATGTTTTATATTAAAAGACGAACGGAAAGGTAACATGCACAGCAACCTGTCTCACAGCAAACATAAATGCCTCATGAAATGAATTATATTGACTTTTTCCATGTAAACAGCAAGTATTTCATCTACCAAAGAAACTTGCAAGCATATTCTGTGAACTAGAAGATAGCTAAGTTTCTCTAAATGGCTGGAGAGGGTATAAATTATATACACTATCTGCTCGATACAGACTATCTCTGGCTAAGAGCTGTAACAGTGAGGCATCAAAATCCTACTCCATAAAAATCACCCAGGCCTTGCACCTGGCCTTAACTGCATTGTTAAAAAGACAGTGGTGTTAGCACAGGAAGCGAGCCTCCCAGGTTTTGTACATGAGTCATTGTTGCAAGCACTCCAACTTGCTGCTGGACCACAGCTTGATGGACAGCAAACTTTCAATTCTGCTAAATGTGTTCCAAACAAACAATTTTACTCAACCAGGATATACTAAATGAGGAGATATTTTCTGAGCAGCAGATGAACAAAGATTAAATGGATGATACATGAAGACACTAGGAATAAGAACATAAAAGGATAAATAAACAAAGCACCAGAACAACGTTGTATCAATCAACAGGAGTCATGGTTAAAGGTTTCTTCCAGCAGTGAAAAAGGTTGCTTCATTACATTTAGTAATACATCTTCTTGATCAGATTGACAATGAGTGGTGTTGCATTTCAAAAAAACGAGTATTTTTATTTCAACAGTAAAAATATGAAAAATACAATAAAAGTACAAATATATGCATAGCTGACAAAAAACAAGAAGAATTCAAGATAGACTCTTTTGGTAGCAAAGGAGACCACATCATATAATGTCACCAGCCCCATTTTCATGGAATCCTCTGGATGCTCGTCCAATCTGCCTAGTACACATAGCCGTCCGAGAACTGGCCCTTCATTACCTAGATCAATTGAAATGCAATTATGCCTCTTCAAATACTTGTATACCAGAAGCATACCTTCCCATATCCAAATTTGAGTAAGCTCCAGATATCCGCAAGGATCGAGCCAAAGTTCACACCACGCAGGCAACGAATTCGCAAACCCAAATTGAAGAGTCAACTCGGTGACACAGCATCAGCAACGCAGACCAACACGCCTGTAACATGATAATTCTGAAGTCAAGGAATTATACAGTCAAATCACCAATGTTGTGGCATCTTCGAATAGCTTCGAGGGCTGTAAAATCTCCTTCCCTGTCCCAATTTATCAGAGTCCAAGAGACAAACACTGAACTGTCGAGGTTCCTCTTGGGAAAGACAAGATAACCTGAGACCAGAGTATCGTGCCTCTCAAACCCCCATTCGGTTCCCTGTCAACCTCCAGGGCAGCACAGAGCAGATCAGTCTCCTTATTAGATCCCTGACCCTCCCACACCACATAGAGTCTCCCTGCCACATTGGCCAAAGTGGCACCAGACAAAAACTTGGGTAAATACTTTTGCACCCCCTGCAGCTCAAGCCACCTGTCCTGCCTGGGGTCATAACCTTTAATCTTCCCCAAAAAATCATAAGAAAATAAAACCCCATCGACCACAGCAGCCCTGCCCTTCCACCCAATATCCAGCCTCTTCGAAACATTATCCCAAGAGGAGGTCACAGGATCGAACACAACTCCTCCCCTATCTGCCATTGCCAGAAGCTTGCCTTCCAGTACCGCGTTCCCGTGCATCCACTTCTCCCTCATCTCGGGTGGGCTGGAGATCGAGCTCCAGACCTCACTACAGGGGTCATACACTTCTGCCCACGATGTGGATCCTGCCCAAGTGCTCGGCTGGCACCCACCCAATACATAAATTTTGCCATCAATGGCTCCTGCTGCAGCGAATTCTCTGCGGACCCTCATGCGAGGGGCAGCCCCCCACCTGTTGTGATGTGAATTGTAAACCCACACGGTGGACGATGCAACGTCGTTCACAGAACCGCCCATGAGAAATATCTTGCCCTCGGAGACTGTGCAGGCTGCTCCCACTGGCTGGGAGGGCATAGGGGGCAGAGGTACACAAAGCTTCTTCTGAGAACAGTGTTCTTGCAGAACATACCATTTGTAGGAGGAGGTGTGGGTTCTAAGCATTATGTAGAGGAATTCTTGTTGGATGTTGAGGGTGCGCCTTGTGAAGAAGAATAGCGGTGATTGGAGGAGGGAACGCCATGGTTTTGAGACTTGGGCTAGAGTGGAGTGAAAGAATCTGGGCACTCTAGCAATGCAGGCTACCGCTACATCATCTGGTAAACCAGGGAGAAGAACTCCACCATCCATGGAGGTTCCCAATCAAAAACGAAAACAACCAAAAACCACGTACGAAGGGGGTTGCTCTACGTACCTGCTGCCATTTCGTGGGACGAGATACTTCAGTTGTCAGTTGCACATAGCATACATCTGATCTAATATATATGCCAATTTGTGTGACCAGAGATAGTTCTTCGGTTAGCATTGCGCACATATCATAGCTTATTTAGATTTTATGATAGTTTTCACGTTTTTAAGTACTTTGAGTATATGTTGGGCGAGGGAGGGTTGGGCTAGGGCCAGTTGCACATAGCATACATCTGATCTAATATATATGCCAATTTGTGTGACCAGAGATAATTAGCATTGCGCACATATCATAGCTTATTTAGATTTTATGATAGTTTTCACGTTTATAAGTACTTTGAGTATATCTCAATGTTGTTGGGCTAGGGAGGGTGATGGTAACTTTTCTTTTTATTTTATTTTATTATGTATATGATTTTATTATGATTGTTGCAAGTTTGTTATAAGGTGTTTTTTTTTTTGGGTGGTATATATATGATTTTATTCTGATTATTGCAAGTTTGTTATAAGGTTTTTTTTATATGTATATTACTTTATTTTGATTGTTGCAAGAGTATTCACTATTTTTTGAGCATTTTTGTAGAAGTGTGGGGATGTAAGTTAATATTAGCAAAACGAAAGTAGTAGTTTTCTCTAAACAAAAAAACATAACCAGCATAAGTTTTACTTTGAAGACAACATTTTGGAAGAAGTTGTGAATTACAAATACCTTGGAATTGACTTCAACAAAAATCTAAGTTGGGGTGGCTATAGAAAGAAAAGAACTTTGGGAGGTTGGAAAGCATTTTATGCTTTTCAAAATAGGTGTAAAGAGGCAGAGTTATGACACTAGAAAACCACTCAAACTCTTTTTGGGCTTTTAGTGATTCTGGTGATTCTCTACGGCTGTAAACTGTGGGTCAGCAGTGCATCCGACATGCAGTGGAAACAAATTGAGAAAATCTGGAAGCGTTTGATTACAAACAAATTCAAAATTAAAAGCGCAATTCCTTATGTTATCTTGTTAAGTGAAATAGGGGTTGTTCCTATTGAAACAATTGCTATGGCGAGAGTCATAAGGTATTTAAAAAAAAAATGAGCAAATGGAAGAGGGCAGATGGCCTAATGTTGTCTCTAATGACATATTGTGCAATAGAAAGAAGACATATTTTCTTGGAGTGTTTAATCTCACTTATAATCATCAACAAAAAACATACATAGAGCCCAATATTTCTTGGAGAGTCAAAATTCTTATTACTCAGTTAAGGACTAATTCTCATCAACTCAGTTGTGAAATAGGGCACTGGAAAAGGCCAAAAGAAGTGTGAGAGGAAAGAGTATGTATTTTTTGTTCTTCCAGAATAGTGGAAACAAAAAAACACTTCATTTTAGAATGCGAGACCTTTAAAGACAACAGGGAAAGTTATGCAGATATTCTGACAACCAGCTCTTGGGATAATCTATTTAGCGAATGGTTTGTCGAGAAGCTGACAGTGTTTATTGTGAAGCTTCACAGGAAAAGGGTTGAATACATCAACCAGATGAAGAAGCAATCTATCCCATATGCTATCTTTAGCCTCGTGGACATTAAAATCATTTTCTTTCTTTCTTTTAATATAATTGTATTTATTATTAAGATGTCATTTATCTGAAAGGTTGGTTGAATTTGGATGTTTTGTTGGATAGTTTAATTTTTCAAAGGCAGTTTCTATGATAAACTATTGCTATTATGGGGATTGTGCTAAGTTTGGCCGGGTTTGGATGCCCTTAGTATAGTTTAATTCCACAAAACTGGTTTCCATCCTCCACCCTTCTATTGGAATTTCTAAGTCTAATCGTTAGAAATTCCTGTACTATCTGATTTATTTCTTCCTACTTGTTCAGTTACTTAACAAGTTATTTACCATGCAAATATTGAAAATAAATACAAGTGTATCAACACATACAAATCATTAGCTGAAAGAAACAAGCACACAAGTGACACTGTTGTTTTTGGACTAATGTCCCCGGAAAAACCCAATACGGGAAAATCGGTGCAACAATTCAGAGGGTTTTATTATTATGCAGTTTCAGAATACAACCAGGGTGCAAGAAATGGCTCACCCAATAGAGAATGCCCTCGGAAATAGTACCTCTCATTCGAAGATAGATATTCTGACTAAATCACCAGATGAACGATCCCACAGCAACAATGCAACTTCTGTTGCTCTGCGTCACCCTATCCAGCTCTCCAGCTCTAATCTATCCCACGAAAATCTCCCAACGCTGCCTCTAGGGCCTGCTTCAGCCTCTCTAGCCCAGCGTTAGCCTAACTAGCCCAGCATCAGCCTCTCAGGGCTCTGCATTAGCGCTTGGAGCCTCTACATCTCACACGTTGGCCCTCTTTGGCTCTGCACAGCTACTGGCTGCCTCTGGGTGGCCTCTAGATGGCTCTACGTCAACCTCTCCCGACTTCTGTGCAGACACTCCCGGTACTAACTCTGCCTCTTTGTTATGTATTCACTACTCCTCAGCTGCAACTCAAATCACTTCACTCAATTTCCTCAGCAAACCTTGTTCCAGAAAATCGAGTTCTTGATCTATCTCGATGTGTTCTCTAATGGCCGAGATTAAATCTCTAATCAACGGTTAAGATTAGATTTGGCTTGATCCATGACTTTTGGACCATTCTAACCCAGTTTTATATTAATACCCATTAATATTTTATTTTTCCTAAATTTAGACTTAGGAACTCCTTTAAAAATATTAATTATATTAATATCTCCCAAACTGGTTAGATTTTGGCCAAACCATTTCTGGGTCTTGGAGATCTCATGTGCTTTAGCCTCTTCACCAATTTTCGTGGCTAGAGCACATTCGATGCTACCCCAAATCAACACTCTCTCTTAGCGAAGATTGTGCTCTAGTAATACTCCTCACTGAGTATCACCATGATCATCCAGCATCGATCTCTATGTTGATGCTAGGCCTCCCCTACCAACATCCTCTACATTGTTGCATCATGTACTGCTACCCATGGCCTTGTCACTGCCACTGTTGCATCCGTACGATAGCTCCCTCTGCATCTGTGTTACTGCCCATGGCCTTGCCACTGCCACTGCTGCATCTACACTGCATCCCCTCTCATCATGTTGCATCGTGTTACCCATAGCACTGACACTGCTATCTGCTGCATTGCAACTCAGTTACTAAGAAGTAAGTAACTGATCCTCCCAGTTCTGACATCTCTGTCAAGCTAGAAACACTCTCGATGTTGAAGCTCCCTCTATCACTGACAAGTTCTCCCTCGACTGATCTTTGTGTTGCTGCAACAACTCCATGCATCTCGCACTGTTGCCTCACGTTGCCCCAGGACTCCTGCACTGTAGCAACCTCTGTCACTCCATCTGCATCCATCAATACTGACATCTGCTAGTCCTGATACTCCTATTCGAGGCTCCCATAGCAAGGTATAATCCAAGAGGTTGGGTACCTCGAGGATCCTGCCCCTCATGGCTTGTAGTCCATTTGACTACTACTTAATGCCTCCCCACTTCCTCTCAAGTGGCGCATGAGCACTCATGGCACAGTCATCATCTGTCTCCACTTCTTTCTCCGCCCTTGCTGGCACTGCCTTGGTCTCAGAAGCCTCTTCCTTTCTCTTCTTCCTTGGACACTGGTTCGCATAGTGACCCAGTTCCCCACAGTGGAAGCACTTGACCTTGGAGAGGTCCTTCTTCTTCTGTTTCTCCTGCTTTCCTGCAGATGCTAGGGCAGTATCCTCCTCTTCCTCCTTTTTTATTTTGACCCCCTTCCCATTGCTTCCTGCCTTGGTCAGTCGTCTCATCTCTTCTTCACGAAGAGCCTCCCACAGTTCCTCCCAATCCGGAAGGCTTGCCTTGCCTAGTAAGCTCTGGAAAAATACCTCCCAATCCTTTGAGACTGCGTTCAATGCGGTCCTCACCAACATATCCTCATCTGGCATGGCCCCTATGGAAGTCCACTGGTCTCGAATCTCTGTCAATCGCCCGAGGAAGATATTTATCTGTGCTCCCCTCTGCATCTAGTATGACCGCAGCTGATTTTCTAGAAGCATCTTTGTCTGCACTGAAGTATGTTGATGCAACTTCTTTATGGCATCCCACATCTCATTTGTCGTGCCCTTCTCGGCAATATGTGGTACCACATGATCGTTGACCTCGTCAAGAATGATGCACTTAGCCCTTGTGATTGACTCCTCATACTTCTCATTTTCATACAGGTCAACTGGGATCGCTATCATTTTCAAGGTGAAGTGTTTGATGTGATACTTCTCTAGAATGGACAAGATCCTAGCCTTCCAGACTACGAAGTTCGAAGCTCCGTCCAGTCTATTCTAATCTCTTAGCCCATTCACTACCATTTCATTGCTCCTCTTTCGACTCTTTTGAGTCTCTCTACTTCCCTCCTGTAAGTCTTCTGATCGAATCTTGTTGAGTCTCTCAACTTCTCATCTGGAAGTTCTCGGTTTGACTCCCTCTGAGCCTCTATTTCCCTTCTGGAAATCCCTCTGCCAATGTCGAGATGCCCCACTCCGATTGTTTATGCAACTGCACCACTGATTTGGATTTCTCGGCTAGAAATCCTCAGCAGCAACTCCTTCCTCCTTGGTCTTGCCCTATTAGATATTGTTCTAACCACAGTACCCCACCAGCTTCGCTCCGCAACTTACCCACAGCCTCCTATGCCCCAACAATCTAAAGATTAGAGCCTCTAGGCTCTATGCAATCCCAGCACCAGAAAAATCTGCACCTCTTGGCCACAATGTTGATCCTTCCTGACTGAGAAAGATGACCGGGAACTGCGTAGGTCAGGTCTGCTCCTCTCTGCCTCAACATTGATCCTCTTCCTGGCTCAAACTGATGACGCAAGCTCTCTGCGTCACCCCTTCCTTATTGCTTTCTGCTAGGAACAACTTCTATCACTCGAGATAGTTGTCTCTGTTGTTGCAGCTTTGCTCAGCTGATGCCTTCAGTTATCCTGTGATCTACAACCTTGCTTTGATACCATGTTGGAATTTCTAAGTCTAACCATTAGAAATTCTTCCTATACTATCTGATTTATTTCTTCCTACTTGTTCATTTACTTAACAAGTTATTTACCATGTAAATACTGAAAATAAATACAAGCACAGTATCAATACATACAAATCATCAACTAAAAGAAACAAGCACATAAGTGACACCATTGTTTTTGGATTAATGTCCCCGAAAAACCCAATGCGGGAAAACTGGTGCAACTATTCAGAGGGTTTTATTATTATGTAGTTTCAAAATACAACCAGGGTGCCAGAAATGGCTCACTCGACAGAGAATTCCCTTAGTAGTAGTACCTCTCAATCAGAGATATATATTCTAGCTAAATCACTGAATGAATGATCCCACAACAACAATACAACTTCTGCTTCTCTATGTCACCCTATCCAGCTCTCCAGCTCCAATCTATCCCACAAAAATCTCCTAGCGCTACCTCTAGGGCCTGCATCAGCCTCTTTGGCCCAGTGTCAGCCTCTCGGGGCTCTGTGTCAGCCTCTGGAGCCTCTTCGTCTCACATGTTGACCATATTTGGCTTTACGCAACTCCTGGCTACCTCCGCATGGCCTCTGGTTGGCTTTGTGTGGCCTCTAGCTAGCTCTACGTCAACCTCTCTCAAAATTTGTGTTGATCCTCCCGGTACTAACTCTGTCTCTCTACTATGTATTCACTGCCCTTCAACTGCAACTCAGATCACTTCACTCAATTTGCTCAACAAACCCTGCCTGAGAAAATCGAGTTCTTGATCTCTCTCGGTGTGTTCTCCAACTGACCCTCAAGCCTCCTCTTATACTTTTCTTGTTGGTCCATCAATGACCGATATTAAATCTCTAATCAACGGCTAAGATTAGATTTGGCTTGATCCATGACTTATGGACCATTCTAACCCAGTTTTATATTAATACCCATTAATATTTTATTTTTCCTAAGTTTATTGTAGGTCCCCTAGCTTGGCATTGGGGTCCCACACATTCATGTCTATGAGGGCCATGTTGTGTAGGTAGAATTCTGCCATTTTTTTTCTTTATCCTCTAAGGTGCTCTGGTCACACAGGTCCATGAACTGCCTGTAGTCTTGGAAAGGAATTGTGTCGTTTTGTGCTAAGGTCTTTATTTGGAATTGAAGCCATTGGTCCTTCAGATAGAGGCCATAAGATTTGGCTAGTGTTCTGCATTGTAATGCCTCCATGGATAAGCTGGCCATGTATGCGAGCTGAGTCTCTTTCTCTTGCAGCTGCCTCCTTAGGATTGCATTCTCATTTTCTAGGTGGCTTCTTGTGATGGCTTCTCTGTCTCTGAGAGCACTCAATTCTCTGCCCATTTCCCTGAGTGTGTTTTCCATATGGCCAAAATCCTCAACCCCTTTGGATTTGGCTATCAGCATCCACCTATGTGTTCTCACTCTTTCTTTCTCTAATTCAAAAAATAGTGGAATTGCAAATTTCTGTGGGATTATTCTACCTCCCTCAAGTAGATTGTAATAGGAGGCAAGACTAGGCTGGGGTTCGGGTTCTTATAGCTCTTTTGCTTCCTCCTTCACCTCTAGCTGTCCTTCTATCCTTTCTTTAAGCTTTTGGGTCTCCTGTAGTTTAGACAATGTCTCCTGTAAGACTGTCTTAGGCTCCTGTAGGTCTGGTTTTTGGTCTTGTAGTACTGCCTTTCCCTTCCATGTAGAAGATCTTGGAGTCCCCCTTTCATATGTGATAGGTGTCCTGGAGGGAGACTGTTATGTAAAAAATTAGTTAATTTTAGGTTATTATTTAATTTTAATTTTAATTAGACGAAAGGGCACGATCATAAGATCATGCCCTTTCCCAAAGGGTGCCCATGGCGGTATATAAGCCAAGCAACCCATTGTAAACAATCATCTATCTATTCATCATTTTTAATAAGATATTTTATTCATATATATTCTGCGTATCAAAATTTTCTGCTCCACTTGGTATCGGAGCGGGTTCGACCCTCTGGACAATTTTCGTTGCATAGGTCACCACCTTGCACGCAGCCACCGTTTCTCCTATTCGCACCACCGTTGGCTACCCGTTACTTCCTGTCTGTCGGCGTGCATCCCACCTGCGTCAACGCCTGGCGTCCACCCCACGCTGTCCCAACAAACTTCGAACTTCTGTCCACAGTCCTTGACATATCCACCCTCATCCGTTCGTTGTCCAGAGTTATCCCATCCATTCTGCCTTCCGCCAGTAACCTTTCTCTTGCAGCCGTCATATCCCTGGTGAACGTCGAGTTACCCACGACAAATACACTTCTTCACCATACGACGTGACTCGCCCTTCACTCGCTTGGCCGATTATCACATGTAGCAGCCAATTAATAAAAAAAAATTCGATAAGTTTCAGAACTATCAAAAGAAAGACGTGACTGTCCAGTGACATTTATGATATGTATATAAAATAATTATAACGTGATTTAAGTTATAATATATGTATATCATATTTTATTTATATAAATATATATAAATTAATTATAATTTATATAATTTAAATAACGTCAATTGAATATAGTATATATATATAAGGTTAAATAATTATAAATAAAATTATTATAATTTATATTAAACATAACAAAATAAAAACAAAAAACAAAAAATAAAAAACAAAAAACCTTAAGTTGGTAGATAAATACACACCCCCGCAAACCCGCTCGATGTCGACAATGACAATGGCAGATTTCCAAAAAAAATTGGTTGACGCAGAGCATAAGATAAATAACAACCGTGACGAGGTCAGTAAAAGATTAAATGAAGTTGAGAGCAAGCTTGGGGAGCAAGCGGACAAAATAAAAAATCTTCAAGATACGACAAATCGAATAAAGATAAAGATGGAAAATCAACATGTCCAAACAGAAGTAAACATCAAAGACGCCTTAGCAATGCTGACACTTCTGTGTAAAAAGTCGAATTGTACACCTGAAGAGCTACTAAAAGAAAGTAAAGAGGATCAAGAACACCTCTCATCAGATTCAACAAAGTCAACAGATTCTCATGGAAAGGTTGAATCCCCAAGAAAATCAGCGACACCCCACCAAGGAGCAAGTAACACGGCCTTTACAAACAAGCAAATTTGGGATACCTTTACTAATCAACACCCTTTTTTTGCTCAACCATTAGCCACATACCAGAGGAGGGCAAAAGTTGAGATGCCTAAATTCGATGGAAACGAAAAAAATAATGTTGCATGGGTAAATAAAGCAGAAGAATACTTTGAGATATATGACATCACTGACGATGACGAAAATCTCAGACATGCATCCATGAAAATGGAAGGAGAAACATATAACTGGTATATGTGGTGGAGAAAAACAACACACGTCATTAGCTGGAGAAAATTTAAAGATGCTTTTTTAAAAAGATTTCAAGGTGTAAAAGAAGAGTTTTTTTCAAAACTCATCAAATTACGACAAAAAGGAAGTGTGGATGAATACACTCAAGAATGGGAGACCTTAGTAACTCGAGTACCTGGGTTATCAGAATCTCGTTTAACTCAGTCATACATCTCGGGACTTAAAACCCATTTACAAGTAGAACTTGAGATGCATGACATTTCATCAATAGAAGTAGCAAGACGAAAAGCAAAAACAGTCGAAAAGAAATTCGAACAAATATTTTGGTCAAAAGCCGAAAAAACATATTCAAGACGAAGAACACCTCAGTATGCAAACACAAAAAATACAAGATATGTTCCACCACATCATCGTGAAGATGAAAAATCTAATGTGGAAGCGCAAAGGATAAAGGAGGGTAAATGCAAGTGCTGTGGTAAAAAGTGGGACCCTAAACATAGGTGTGCTAAAGGAAAAGAACCAAAGAACCTATATAATTGTGAAGCAACCAATGATTCAAACAGTGAAGATTATGACATAGAAGAAACAAAAGACGCTCTAGAATTCTCACCAGAATTAGACGACGGAAGTGCTCCGCAAGTGTCATTATCAGCCATGAGAGGTATATCATAACCTCAAACCTTAAAGTTAAAAGGACACATAAAGAAGAACAACATAGTGGTTCTCATCGACTCTGGAAGCACACACAATTTTCTAGATGCAACCATGGCCAAGAAACTCAATATCTTTTCATTTCCTTTACCAAACATGAAAGTGATGATAACTAATAGTAAGAATATTGAAAAGGTGGGGAAATGCCATAAGGTCAATTTGTAGATTCAAGACTTTAAATTAGAGTCTTCGTTCTTCACGGTACCATTAGGAGGAGTAGATGTAGTCTTAGGCATCCAATGGCTACGAACTTTAGGTACTTATGCCGCCAACCATCAAGTACAATTTATAAAATTCAAATGGAGGTCAGAAGTACAAAACTACATGGATTCCCAAGCACCAGAAAAATCATGTTTGTGTCATCAATCTCAGATGATGAAGCCTGAGTCGAAGAAGAGCACCTTACTTAATCAGTACAAATGTCATCAATTAAAAATGTTATCTGCAAATATGACCAGAGAAGAGTCACCATAGATGCAAGATCTAATTCAGAAGCATGAAAAAGTATTTCAAGACCGACCTATGAAAAAGCCATATCGATATCCACATCACCAAAAATTGGAAATTGAGAGAGTAATTCAAGATCTTTTAAAGTGTGGAACCTTGATCATCTTGGAATATCTGATCAACTGGAAAGGCTTACCCAAAGAAGATGCTTCTTGGGAGAATGAAGCATTTTGTCAACAACAGCCGTTGTTACGTATGCTTTGAGGACAAAGCATTATTTCAAGAGGAAGGCAATGTTATGTAAAAAATTAGTTAATTTTAGGTTATTATTTAATTTTAATTTTAATTAGACGAAAGGGCACGATCATAAGATCATGCCCTTTCCCAAAGGGTGCCCATGGCGGTATATAAGCCAGGAAACCCATTGTAAACAATCATCTATCTATTCATCATTTCTAATAAGATATTTTATTCATATATATTCTGCGTATCAAAAGTTTCCGCTTCAGAGACTCTTTCACCTTGGAAGATGGTGAATCTTCAATGGTAATGGGAACTTTTGAATAGGGCTAAGGTTTGCCTGTTTTAATCCTTGTGCTCTTCCTTGCCCTGAAATACATGGAGGTCTGTCTTTTCCTCTTCTGTTTTGGCTTGATTGGTGTACTGAGGGTAGTGAGGGCAGCTGCTGCCTCTCTTTCCAAAGTCTCAGGGGATTCTTCCCCTTTCTTTGCCTTCTCTGCCTCCTTTTCTCCTTCTTCTGCCTCTTTTTCTATCTCTTCAACTTTTCCTTCCTCTGTTTCTTTTCCTTCCTTCTCATTTTCTTGCTCTTTTCTGCCACCACTGGCTTCATCTTCTCCTCTTTGTTGTTCTTCCTCCTCGCTGCCAGTAGGACTGACATTATAGGTTAATGCTTTTATGTCATATTCAACTGTCATGTTTCAGAAAACTTCCCATGCTATAGGGAGTGTAAAGGTATGGAGGGCTTCCTCCACTAGGAGTTTGATTAAGCCATGGTGATCTAACTGCCCTAAATTTTCTGCTTGTACCTTGGTGCTGGAGTCAATGAGGGACTAAAGGAGAAAATAAGGGATACTGAGCTTTTGAGGTGCTGAGGTATCCATGCCATACCTCAAGCCATGAAGGATTCTGAAATGATAACCATAGACAATGTTGTGCCTCCCCTCACAAGAAATGTATTTGATTATTTGGTAGCTAATCTCATCCTAGGGATATGGTATACTAGCCCTTCTAATTCCATTTTTATCTTCCACAGGGGTTTCATTATTTTGGAATAATTTCTTCTTGGCAGCCTAGCCAATGGGCTTTTCATCTTTACTCCAAGACAACCCAAGAGGAAGGGTAGTGACATTACTGATGAATTCTGGGGTTATTTCGATGGAGAAGCCTCTAATGGTTACAGTGGCATGTGTTCTTGTGTGAGGGACCAGAGAGAGAGCAAATTCTCGGGCAACATCCTCATCAAACCCTCAAAATTTCTCAAAAAAGTTCATCCAGTTTGCTCTTGTGAATATGTCCACTACTTGGGGATGTGCATGGAAACTAATGGAGTTAGTGGGATCCCTTCTCATAAACCCTCTTGTCATACTGCTTGTGCTTTTTTAAAAAACAAATATGGAGGTGGAGACAGAGAGTTTTTGAGAAAAATAAAAAAATAGAGGAGACTGTTTTTTTTTTTTTTTTTTTTTAAATAAACAGAAAATTTTTGTATGTATTTCTTGCCCTCCTAAAGACTAATTTCACCCTAAAATTGAGACCACTTTTTTCATGTATTGACATTCAACAGGGAGTATGCATGAACCCTACCTCTTCAGACTGAATTCCGTGCCAAAAACTATGTTTTCTCCCTTCAAAATGGCTCACTGCCCCTACTGTAGAAGCCCGTTGTCCCTCCCGTAGATTTCCTGTAGGTGCTCCTGTAGAAAACACCGAGAGCGAAGATAGGGAGGAAATCGACGGAGGATGGTGGTTATAAGGCTGTGGGGGCACAAGAAGGCTGTTGTAGCTGAGTTATGATGAGAAAATGAAGAAAAGGTGGTGAGAATGCTCGGGGAGGAGTGCTCATTACCCTTTATGGATATTTTCGGTTATGAGTGCTGAGCTGGCAAGGTGTATGTTGGCCATATTCGGACCGTTGGTCCCCACCTACCTTGTCATCATAGCCCCTCCTCGTAATCATCCCTAATTATTGCATCGTAGTTCACTCTTTCTCCACTACCTGTCCTTGGCATCTTTTCTTGAGTTGACTGTGCGCACGTGTGGGTGACATCTCGGATGAGTGGAGTCAACTAGATGAAAGTGGCCAAGTTAACTGGCCACCTTTCCCTCATTCAGTCTCAACCATCCCGTTGCCTTCGTATGACTCCTAATTACACAAATCCAAATAGAGGAGTGATTTATTTACTTACCTGTGATCCGAGTGTATTGGCTGTGAGGTGTTGTGGCTCTCTCTGCTGCATGTCTTCATTCTTCTTTATGCATGTTATCTCTACTAGCTAATGTGTGGTTGTGGATTTTTGTAGGGTCTTACTTTGTTGGAGCTGGGCTTCATGTGCCTTTCCAACCTTTAGATGTGCACCCTTCTGTTGTTGGTGTTGGACTCTATGGGATCAACTGCTACAGGAATTCCTCCAGGAGCTCCTGTAGTTGCTTCTCCCCTTGAAACTTCAGCTTTTCCCTGTGCTTGGAGCTCGAGAATAATGCCAGAGGTGTCATGCATGATGGAGGGAAAATAGGTAAGCTTTAGGTATGGTTATTGGTGCCTTTTTCCTTCTTTTTTTTTAATTTTTGTTTTTTTTTTCAATATTGGAAAATTGTTTTTTTTCTGTGTTTTTCTTGGATAGGAAAAGAAATTATGCTTGGGGGTGTGATGTAGGCTTGGAAATGACAGCAAGGAGGCTTAAAGGTCGTAAGAGGGATGATAAGTTCCTCATGAAGCTCTCCTGGTCCCTCAAATTGCCTTCTACGGAAATTTTTGGCTCTCTGTAATTCCTACAGGAGCCTCCTGTAGAAAACACAGTTTTGGAAAAAAAAGTACAGTGGGGTGAAAGAGATGCCAAATATGATGGAGGAAGGTGTGGAGAAGGTGAGATGGGTGTTGGTGTGAATGTCAGGGTTCCCTTGGCACCTTCTTCTGCTTCCTGAAGTCCTCCTGCAAACTTGCAATGCAACAAAAATTTATTTTTTCCCCTTTTTTTTTTTAAAACAACTAGGGCACCTCAAAGAGGTTTTCACCTTAATTGCCTACCCTGGGTGCCTCCAAGGGAGGTTTTCACCCATTGATCTTATGGGACTCAAGTGCCTCATGGCGGTTTTCACTTGATTCCTTATTTTTTTTTATTTTTTCTTTTCTTCAGTGAGTGGGTGAAGTGGAAGCTGTAGGAATTTACAGGGTAAGTTCCTCAGACAGAACACCAAAAGGACACCGCTCACAAACAGATCACAGCTCAATACACCAGTATTTTGACGTGGTTAAAACCCTCAGAGAGGGAAACAGTCCACGGCCTGCGCAAACGTGGCTACTACAGGCAATTTATTAATAAAAGAATGAAAATTTACATAAGCTTCTCTCATGCACGGTGAACCTACAAATGACCCTCCATGCGCTTTAAATAGAAATTCATGGACCAATCGGGTGTCAAGCCACGGATCAAATGTTGGTAATACAGAGGAGAGAATGAACCGTCGGATCACTACATATCGTGACCGTCGGATTGTAAGTTACAAATGTACATAGTAAAGAAACACA
>APFE031006285.1:0-19013 GCA_000404065.3 Pinus taeda
CTGCAAACGACTCAAACAAATAAAAAATCCATACAATATTAAAATTTTACTGAAACATTATATTCATGTACATCAATGTAAATCCAAACCATTGGACATCAAATATGCAAAAGTTTCCTGATTTATATTGCATATAAGGAAGCAAATTGGCAGAACTTCATCGAGATACATAACATTAAAGTTCTGAGACAATACATAAACATTGAGGCTTTACATGGCCTCTAGAGTCTGAAAACCATTAAACTATAATCTAATGAGTAAATGTTGAAATCGTTGAGATAACACTTGATCGAAGTAGTTTTATAGCATTTAATATAAAGTACACCTCACTATACTGAAAACATGTTCAATTTAGCAGGATCAAAGTTATCGAACTCGGGCTCAGATGGATTTTGGTTTCCCCAAAAATTACAACTTGGATAAGACTTGGCCATTGACTCTGCAAATGACTCAAACAAATAAAAAATCCATACAATATTAAAATTTTACTGAAACATTATATTCATGTACATCAATGTAAATCCAAACCATTGGACATCAAATATGCAAAAGTTTCCTGATTTATATTGCATATAAGGAAGCAAATTGGCAGAACTTCATCGAGATACATAACATTAAAGTTTTGAGACAATACATAAACATTGAGGCTTTACATGGCCTCTAGAGTCTGAAAACCATTAAACTATAATCTAATGAGTAAATGTTGAAATCGTTGAGATAACACTTGATCGAAGTAGTTTTAGAGCATTTAATATAAAGTACACCTCACTATACTGACTTGGCCAACTCTAGGAATCTGAAGTTCGCTTTCTCTTGCTGAATAGTCTCAACACCTAGTGCCATTTGATATTTTATATCAGTTGTCACAATTGGGCAACCTATAACATTCCCAAAAATATGCCCCTAGTGGCATTTCAGGCTGTGCATTCCCCCCAGATATAATCATCCCACAATAGCTGCAACAAATTTTCCCTGTGGATATAGGCCATGCAACGATTCCATGCAGGAATCCTGCAATCTTGTAGCAAATGGGTAGACAGCAAATTTAGATTAATTCAAGGTCACAATCATCCCGAACACAACTCCAATCTGCTTGAACAACCCCTGAATGTTACAGTTCCAAATGCTCACAAAGAGGAGTGTGTGAGGTAAAAAGGGTAAGGGGTGTGTTTATAAGGAGGGCATTTGGGTTTAAAGGGGTTAGGTTTATTTTTAGGGGAAATTTCTTTTATTTTCTTTTTTCGGGTGACTGGACCCATTGATAGGAAACCTAGTAAACTCTAGTGGACTCAGTTGAGACATCTCTGACTCCGGCAAATGGATTCGGTAGAAAATTAAAGGGTACAAAAGATGCAGAGAGAGAAAAAAGAAATACAATGATATTGTTGAGATTGTTGCGATGTTACATCTTTCACACCAATAAGTCACCATAGCTACTAGGTAGTACATTAACAACACCCCTACTTACCACCTAAACACTAACATTAATACTTAACTTTACATTGCATTCGTCACTAGTCAGTCGTACATTTTGTGTTGCAGAAACAATAACAACCTTTATTATGTTCTCGATATGTGTGTTCTCCTTAGTGTACTCAAACTTATCAATACAGACCTCAAATAAAGTAGAGGAAAGGGGGTATCCCTGGTTATCCCGAATCATACATTTAATGAAGTTAGAAAATCTGCAAGCTCTATAAAACCAACCTAAAAGAGTCTCATAAAGACTCTTATAATTACAAACAGAGGCAATCTCTGAAACAAAGAGTGTCTCAGCATAGAATCAAAGGCCTTCTAAAAGTCCACAAAGCAACAGAAGATTTTAAGGATCATTGTTTAGCCTCTTATATAATAATCTGAAGTGTAGGGATGCAATCAACATTCTATTAATCTTTTCTAAAACCTATGAGGCCTTTGACATTTTACTTCTCTCCAAATGCTCCAGAAGCCACATGTTCAACACTGTAGAATAAAGCTTGGGAAAGGCATGCCCGATCATAATAGTCCAATGATTGTTTGGTTTAGAATTGTGACCTGAGTTTAAAAGAGGGAATAATATGTTGTAACCGTGAAAGAGGAAGCCATAAGCAAACCATATAATAGAAAATGCCAACAATTTGAAGCATAAGAGAGTTAGTGCCACATTTGAGAAATTCAACTTGAAATCCTTCTGCATTAGTAACTTTGCTAGTGTTCAAAATCGAATAGAATTTTTACTCTCTTGATGTAAACAAGTGAGATGATATAGGCAAGGAAGCAAGAATTGAGGGCTGTATCGACATGTCACGGAGGTTGGAGGCATAAGAACCCAATATTGGTAATCAATATATGGGGAGGAAGGGAATTTCTTAGGGAAAAGAGTATGCTGAAAGCAAGTCTTGGTTCTTGCACTAAAGGAGATAACAGTGCTCTCTACATTGCAATTGAGATAGACGATAGCTCATGGGAAAGAGTAGAATGGAGACACTGTTGGCATTATGTTTCTGGTATGGTTATATGTTACACATGTTGTACTTGATGGCAACACCCATGACATGGCTCTCAATATGATGAGAATTAAGAAGTACGCAAGAGAAAAGTTCACGGAATTTTATGCAGAGAAAAGTTTATTTCATGTGGAGAAAAGTTCACGGAATTTTATGCAGAGAAAAGTTTATTTCATGTGGGAAAACTTACCTTTGGTCCATGGTATTTAGTCCTTGGAATTTGAACCTATGGTTTTTGGACCATGGCATCTCGACAGACGTGTTGATCCCTAGTATTGAGTTGATGGTATTGGTTTGTTATGGTTTTGGCCCGTGGTATTGGTCCATGATTTGAGGAAGAGCTTGCCTATATAAAGCAAAGGAGATCATTTGGCTTGTGTATTCTTTTGGGTTGAATATCTTAAGATCTGAAATATTGGGTTATTGTTTCAAAAGCTCGATCTATATGAAGGTGAAGTGGAAAGCGAATCTGTGAAGGGTGATCTCTCGAGCGCTGCAGCTGCGGAAGTGCAGAGGCGCCACAGGAGACGCCGAAGGAGGCGCCGCAGGAGACGCCACAGGAGGTGCCGCAAGAGACACTACAGGAGGCGCCGCAGGAGACGCCACAGGAGGCACCGCATGAGACGCCACAGAAGGCACCGCAGGAGACGCCACAGGAGGCGCCGCAGGAGATGCCATAGGAGGCACCGCAGGAGACGCCACAAGAGGCGCTACAGGAGATGCCGCAGAAGGCGCCACAGGAGACGCCACAGAAGGCGCCGCAGGAGACGCCACAGAAGGCACCATAGGAGACGCCATAGAAGGCACCGCAGGAGATGCCACAGGAAGCACCACAGAAGACGCCACAGGAGGCGCCGCAGGAGGTGCCACAGGAGGTGCCGCAGGAGAAGCCATAGAAGGCACCATAGGAAACGCGCAGAAGGCGCCACAGGAGATGCCACAGAAGGTGCCACAGGAGACGCCGCAGGAGACGTCATAGAAGGTGCCGCAGGAGATGCTACAGGAGGCGCCATAGGAGATGCCATAGGAGGTGCCGCAAGAGACGCCACAGGAGGCACCGCAGGAGACGCCGTAGGAGGCGCCGCAGGAGACGCCGCAGGAGGCGCCATAGGAGACGCCACAGAAGGTGTTCTGGGTTTAGTTTTCTGTTATTGTGGATCTGGTTATCTGGGTGACTTACTGGTACTTGATGATCATTTGATATTTATGGATCCAGTTTGAAAATTTATGAAAAGTGGTCCTTGAAAGAAAAGAAGTAGGGGTTGTAGCTCCCTTCCAGGAGAGATTGGAAAATGAGAGAGAGTTGTAGCTCTCTGCAGGTTGCGGCCTGCGTACTGGTAAAGGACTGCACTAGTACAAGTCCATTGTGAAAGGAGTTTCTAATTTGAAAGAAGATAGAGACATATTGCAGAAGGTGGTTTTCACCCACATTGGGTTTCCACCTTATATCTGGTATTCTTTGATGTGACTGTCTGTTTTTCTTGTTCATGCTCATTGTTTATGGTACTGATATGCAAAAATAATTCAAAGTATAAATAAGGAAGAATTGTTAAAAGGACTAGATAATACTGATTCACCCCCCCTCTCAGTATTATTTTCAACATCTAGGACTACGTCTTCAGTCCAGCTTTAGTGGTGGCCTTTTTTTATTGTGTCTTATAGAAGAGAAATTACAATACAAGAACTCAATGTGAGTTCTCCTAATGAAGATTTCGCTATTTAGGGTGGTTCTTAGATTTCCCAAGCCACTCAGAGTTCATAGACTCTTTTTCTTCCTACCAGCTTTGTGACCCTTGGTCTACAGTGGAAAGAGCCAAATGTGATGCTCAGTCCGAACAAATTCCTCTACGGGAAGGCTTGAATCTTCAAGCTCTCTAGCGCTCGACGCTGCCTGTGGTTAACTCGGCCCTCTATCTCCTCTGCCTGGATTTACTGTTTTCTATGTTCAGTCCTCCTCTCAAGGTTCACTGTTCACTATCTCTCTTGGTCGCTTAGACTCCTCTCAATTCTTCTCTTCTTTTTTTCGACTGTCTTTGTTCATGGCTTCAGCCATTCTATCCCTATGCCTATTCGGTTCCTCTCCCACCTGCGTTGATTCACCTTCTGCAGCTACACTTGGAGTTCCCTATTTGGCATCAGCATGAATGCTCGAGAAGTGGCCACGTGTCTCAATCTAACTAGTGCTTGCATGCTTCATCAATTCATTTCTTTCGTTACGTCGTGTATGCATTCTTTCTCCACTGTGGTGGTCAAAAGGACTCCAAATCCCTTTAGAACGTGGCGTAATCCCCTATTGATTCCGCTTCTTCCATCGAGCGCAATCTCAGCCATCTGATTCAGGCTCCTCCAGATCCAACATCATATGCACCTTGAGCGCGGTTGACTTGCTCAAATATTAGCACATGGTCACAGTCGTTTTTCTCTCACCTCTGCTGCTACGCATCGATCGCGGAGTGGGATCGCTCCACTCTCCTCCAAAACCTCTTAGCGTTCAAGGGTGCCTCGATCGATACCATTAGTTTTCCAAAGCGTGGGTCCCACCTTTGTCCTTTACCACTTTTTATTTCTCTGCCCACAATTGTCCAGCCCCCAACGTGACCGAGTGCTTAAGGCTTTTCCATTTTAGCCTTATTTTCCCAACGAAGTGCTAATCACGCATCAAAATCACCTCCTTTTCCTGATACGGGGCTCCGAGGGGCTGCTTTGGCTCCTGCGTAGTCTCCATGGGCCTTGGTTAGTGTACTTTGACTGGTTCAAGGCATTTTTTGATCGTTGTTTTGGAATATTCAAGGATATGTTCAACTCGATACAGTCAAGGTTCTTGACAGTCTTTTGTCGATCCAATTTGGATCAAGGCCTTCTCACTGAAAAAGCTTTTGGACCACCAAAAGTTGGCTTTCTTCAAGCATCGACTAAGTGAGGAAACTATTGTCTCACTTGTCTAATCTCGATCCACTGCGCACTAGTCGGCTTTGAACCCTTAAGCCCAATCCTAAGGTATTCCACTTGTCCACTACCCGTTGTCTTTACCTTTCTGTCGAGCACTATATCTTCCTGCAACTCATTAAGGTATTCAGGTAGCAAGTCGTGAACATAAGGTAATTGAATCTACTCTTCAGGGTCCTTAATCATTGAAGGTTCAAATAACCTCAAACAGTCTGCATTTACGACTGAGTAGATGTCCATGTAAGCTCGTAGCTCATGGCGGAAGGCATTTTCACCAATTTTCTCAAGTATCCTGAAGGGTCCATATTTGATAGGTTTTAGATTTTTACCTTCACCTTAAATCCTGTCCTTGCTAATATATAGCTAGACTTGGTCTCCAACACGAAAACTATGCTCCATCCGATGCTTATCATGCCTAGCCTTGTACTTGGTCTAGCTCTTTTCCATCTCTTCCTGTACTGCCTGGTGGATCTCCTGGATCTATTCAATGAACCTAGTCACTTTGTCCATATCATTTTGTCTATCAACCATGGTATCTTTATCAAAGCCAAAATACAAAGGCGACCTTGGTATGAAACCAAAATAGGTCTCAAAAGGAGATCTCTCTGTAGAAGAGTGTTTGGCTCTATCGCAAGCATGTTGCACATAACACAAGTGTTCATCCCAAAGCTTAAGGTGTTTGCTGCAATATCCTCTTAGTAAATGGATCGTTGTCCTGTTAACTACTTCTGTCTGGCCATCTGTTTGTGGATGAAAAGCTGTGCTTTTCTTTAACTTAGTGTCCATTAGTTCCCATAGACTTGACAGAAACTTCCCCACAAATCGGGTGTCTCGATCAGATACAATAGAAGTGGGCAATCCAAAATGAACCCATACATGTTCAAAGAATAATTTTGCAGTTTGTTCAGCTGTAATCTATTTACTATAGGGTATCAAAATACACATTTTGCTAAACCTATCCACAAAAGCATACAAATAATCATGACCTTTCCTAGATTTAGGTAGTCCTCCAACAAAATCCATGGAAATGCTTTCCCAAGGGTGAGAAGGAACTGGTAATGGAGTGTATAAGCCTAGTTTTCTGTTACTAGGCTTGCTCTTAGCACACATAGCACATCCCTTTACATATCTAGAAACTGTCTCACTCATTCTTGGCTAATAGCAGAACCTTTTCAGCTGTGCAACTGTTTTACTTACCCCAAAGTGACTTGATATTGGAGAAGCGTGTGGTTCCCTAATTATCTTTACTCTCTTAGTTTGTGGAATGTAGAGTTTTCCACAATGATATAAGAGTTGGTCCTTCACTTGATAGTCCAATTCTTCTACTCTTTTGCCTTGACTCAAAGTTGCATATACATCTTTAAAGTCCATATCGTGAGCATACTGTTCTATGTAGATTTCATGCAGCACAAAATTATGCTTAAGTAGGGTAGATGCATTTATAATGGGTCTAGATAACATGTCTACAACCATGTTATTTATGCCCTATTTATATCTAATGACTAAATGAAACTATTGTAGAAAACCCATCCATCTGTAATGTCTTGATTATTGCAACTTAGTTTGGGAGTGCAGGTATTGAAGTGGTTAATGATCAATATGTATCACTATTTCCTTGCCCATTAAGTAATGTTTCCACTTTTTCACACTCTAAACTAATGCATACAATTCTTTATCATAGGTAGGATGGTTAACTACTGTAGGATTAAAAGTCTCAGAATGATAGCGTATGGGTTTACCGTGCTATGTCAACACTGCTCCCATGGCATAGTCACTAGCATCAGTTTGGATCTCAAGTGGTCTTTGTAGATCTGGCAGTGCTAGTACAGGTATTGTACTAATCTTTTCTGTCAAGGTGTCGAAGGCTTTCTGTTGTTTTCCTCCCCACTGAAACACCTTGTTCAATCCTGTCAAAGCATGTAAAGGAGCTGCAATTGAGGAGAAAATTGAAATGAACTTCCTCCAATATTGTGCTGCTGCTAAGAAGCTTCTCACTTCCGTAGCAGACTGGGTTTTAGGCTAGTTCACAATGTCTGCCACTTTAGAGGGATCTATTTTCAATTCACCTCCCCCTACTATATGACCCAAATAATTTAGAAAGGTTTTTCCAAATTCACATTTGGAGAGTTTATAATAAATTTTTTCTCTTCTCAAAACATCTAATGTCTGCTTAACATGCTTTTAATGTTCATCCCACATTTTACTAAAACTCATAATGTCATCCGGATACACAATAACAAAATCATTAAGAAAAGGTCTGAGTACATCATTCACTAATCTCATGAAAGTAGCAGGAGAATTAGTTAGGCCAAAAGGTATAACCAGCCATTCATACAATCCCTACTTTGTTTTGAAAGCAGTCTTCCATGCATCTTTTTCTGCAATTCTGACCTGATGGTATCCACTATGCAAATCCAGCTTGGTGATGTAAACAGCTTCCTTCAATTGATTTAAAAGATAATCTATGTGAGGAATGGGATAACCATTCTTGATTGTTATTTTATTCAATGCTCAGTAGTCAATGCACATTCTCCAGAAGCCATCTTTCTTTCTCACCATGACAATGGGTGACCCACATGGTGATGTGCTAGGCCTGATGAACCCTTTCTTGAGCAACTCATGCACCTGCTTCTTGATTTCAACATTCTCTAAAGTAGACGACCTGTACATCCCAATGTTAGGCAAAGGAACATCTTGTTGCAAAATAATATCATGTACTATTCCCTTTTTGGGTGGCATACCTTTAGGTTCATGAAATAAGACATCATACTCTGAAACAATATTTTCTATGTCAGCCTGCTGATCAACATTACATCCCCCAAATACATTGGTTTTATCATATTTCTTTTCCTTTACAACCGTTAGTAGCAACTGTTTGCATAAATTTATCATTCTTTTCATCTGTCCTGAGTTTATGACAGTATAATTATTCTTGATCTTATGAGCCCTTACAAAGTATTCGATTCCATCTCTAACAAGTAGATACCTGTTCTCAACTTTATAGAAAATAGCTTTTCTATCATACAAGTAAGTACTTCCTAAAACATTCCACATATATCCAAAGGAGGTACATCTAATCATATACCTTCATCTACAAATGTTGACCCAAAAGAAAACTTGAGTTTTGCACTGTCTAGTTCATTGTAGTATGTGCTTTATCATTCCCATCCTAATGGTTAGGCTTCTTATGAGGTGTAGTTGCTAATCCCATTTTCTTTACAATTGCTTCAGAAATCAGATTTACTTGTGATCCACTATCAAACAAAGTATCAATATTTTTATTTTTGGAAATAACTCGAATATGGAAAAGTTCATGCCTTTTTCTCTCATGTTGTTCATCAATAACAGATTGAGCAGAATTACTAGTAGATGCTTTAGAAATCTTACCTTTTATACCTGTGGCTGCAATGATTGTTTCATTCCTGAAGTCTGACCCCAAATCTTTCTGAATAGCTTCAACAACCTTCTTCTTCTTGCCCTCAGACTTCTTAGGTCTCAGCTCTGGATGCAGAATCCAACAGTGCTCATCATCATGCCCCTCCTTTTTATAGTGAGTGCATGAAGCTTTTCCTTTTTGTGCAGTGTCAACCTTCCTTTCTTTCCACTTCTGCTTCCTTTTCTCCTTCCTCTTTCTTACAGTGGGTTGGGATGGTCCCCCAACTTCTGGATTTCCATTATTTCCTCTAGCTTCTGGATGGGTAGCTTGTACAAATACCTCATCTATACTAGTGGGATTAAACATGAGGATGGTATGCCTCATGTAGCTATTTAGACCACCAATGTACTTCAAAAGAGTCTCTGGTGAGTCTAATGAGATACCCAACATCAATTCTCTCTTTCTGAACTCTTGAGTATACCCTTGTACACTTTTCCCTTTCAACTACCGAAGAGTTTGCCAACTCATTATGGATTGCTGCATGTAGTCCAATGGATAGAACTACTTTTTGATTGCAGCAACAAAATCACTCCAGACAGAGATGGTCTTACCGTGTCTTTTCATATCAGCTTGGGTTCTTCCTTCCCACCAAACCGAGACAGTGCCTCCTAGGCATAGGCTTGCCATTTGAACCTTACTCTTGTCCGAGTCTATGTTCTGTACTCTGTAATACACATCAATTTATCTAATCCAGTTGACTAAATTTTTAGTATTCAGTTCTCCATCATATATAGGCAAATCAAATTTTACATCTAGCTTAATCAAAGATGCTTTCTTATTATGCACAAGGCTATTAGGGTGTTTGAGAAAGCTTTCCTCTTTCCCCTTTGCTTTGGAGCGGTCATGGGAATGAGACTCATCTTTTTCTTTATCTTGTTTAGAACTTGATGAATCTTCATCCCTATGCTTTCTAAAGTCCCTATACATTTCTTCTACCATAGAATTTATAGCTAGGAAACTTTTTATGAATTAAGCGTCTGGTCTTATAGAACCTTCCTCTAACATTTTCCTCTGAGAATAGACTCTCCCAATTTCAGGATTAGTTTCCACCAATTATCCTTCTTCTAATTTGAGCTTTGATTTAGTTATAAATCACAACTAATCCAACACAAGCTTGTCTAAGCTTACAGCCTAGAGTTATGGTACCACTTGATCTAATAATCACCCTATGAGTGACCTCAATTGAATATTTATTAAACAAAAGGTATTACAGACTCATGTGCTGGTGTGTGTTGTGTGTTATTTAGGCAATGGATCAATCAGATTGCCAATACACAAACATTTAAATGGAAAGACAGAAGAGAAATACAGTAAGCATCACAAAGACACAAACAATTTTAATAAGGAGTTCACCCTATTCTCCAAGGCTACGTCTCTGGTCCAGCATCAGTGGTGGGCTTGTCTTATTGTGTCTTATAGTAGATAAATTACAATACAGGGACTCAGTGTGAGTTCTCCTGAAGTAGATTTTGCTAGGTAGGGTGGCTCCTAGATTTCCCAAGCCACTCAAAGTTCACAGACTCTTTTGCTTCCTACCAGCTCTGTGACCCTTGGTCTACAGTGGCAAGAGCCAAATGTGATGCTCTGTCTAGACAGATTCCTCTATGGGAAGGCTTGAATCTTCAAGCTCTCTGGCGCTTGATGCTGCTTATGGTCAGCTCATCCCTCTGTCTCCTCTACTTGGCTTTACTGTTCTCTATGTTCAATCCTCCTCTCAGGGTTCACTATTCATTGTCTCTCTTGGTCGCTTGGACTCCTCTTAATTCTTCTCTTTTTTTTTTCATCTGTCTTTGTTCATGGCTTTAGCCATTCAATCTCTACGCCTGTTTGGCTCCTCTCCCACCTTCATCAATTCACCTTCTGCAGTTGTGCTTGGAGTTCCCTGTTTGGCATTAGCATGAACGCTCGGGAGGTGGCCACGTGTCTCCATCTAACTAGTGCCAGCATGCTTCATAGGTTTTTTTCTACTGTTACGTCGTGTATGCATTCTTTCTCCACTATGGAGGATAAACAAACTCCAAATCCCTTTATAATGCGACTTAATCCCTTGTTGATTCTGCTTCCTCCATTGGGCACAATCTCAGTTGTTTGATTTTGGCTCCTCTAGATCCAACGTCATACGCACGTCGAGTGCAGTTGACTTGCTCGACTGAAAGCACGTGATCACGACGGTTTTTCTCTCACCTCCGCTCCCACGTGTCGATCGCTAAGTGGGATTGCTCCGCTTTCCTCCAAAACCTCTTACCATTGAAGGGCGCCCCGATAGATACCTTCGATTTTCTGAAACACGGGTCTCACCTTTGTTCTTTAGCACTTTTTGTTTCTCTGCTTGTAGTTCTCCGGCACCAAATGTAACTGAGTGCTTAAGGAATTTCCATCTTAGCCTTGTTTGCCCAGCGATGCGTGATTATTGCTAAACACTAATTGCGCATCAAAATTACCTCCTTTTCCCAATCTGGGGCTCCCAAGGGCTTCTTTGACCTCTTGGGCAGTCTCCATGGGCCTCGATCAGCGCACTTTGACCGAGGTCCTCGTCATTCCATGTTGGTGGCCATTGCCACTAGTTCAAGGCATTTTTTATTGTTGTTTTGGAAATTTCAAGGATTTGTTCAACTCGATACAGTCAAGTTTCTTGACAGTCTTTTGTGGATCTGATTCAGATAACTTAATGATGCCAATAGGCATGTGCAAGTCAGGGAAAGGAAAATGCAAATGGGTATTGGTGGTGGAAAATGTGTAGTCCCCCCCCCTGCCCCAAAACCATATTACTCTATCATAAATTAAATCCTTTGCTTTGTAATGAGGTAAACTACTTTTGAACCAATATATAGTTATAAGAAATAGTAAAGGAAAACGAGCACTCTCAATTTCATACCACTCATTCATTTTGTTTGAGCATATGTATCTAGCTTTATATCTCTAATATAGGTTGCTTAATGTAACTAGAGTATTTAAATGACCTATAAAATAAACAGTTGCACATCAAGCCAGCCCACTATTGATAGAGAGTCATCGTTGTATACCCATCATTTCATATCAATAACTATCAAGTAAAATGGAAGAAACATTACTTGTGATGTGTGCGCGTATATATATATATATATATATATATATATATATATATATATATATATATATATATATATATATATAAATATATATATTATATATATATATATATATATATATATAATTATATATCTGTATATATATACATATATACATATACATATACATATACAATAACATACATAAACATATATATAATACAATATATATCTATATATATATATATATATTTATATTTATATTCATTATAATCACAGTATGGTTTAGCGCTATCAATTTAGCTATCCATTTTTTAAGAGATGGAACATCACCAACAATATGATCATATTAAAAGGCCTATACCTACTAGACAACCACTAAAATTCATGCAATTTAATGAACCCATACCAAGCTTGGGAATTTATAAAAACATAGACTTCATAGTTTAATATAAAGTTAATTAAAGTTATCTATTTTGTTAATATGGTTAGCAATTAAATAAGGGACTTCCATTCTCCACCCAAATATAGGCCAACTACACTAAAACTTTCTTGTAGTTGACCAATGGGGAGCTCGATTCAAAATTTGAAGGGATTCTTGCATAACCGGTATTCACATTAAAGTTTGATGGTCACTCTATTCATGGAGTCCACTATCCAGGTGGTTTCTCAACTTCCCTTTGGTTGTGAGCAACATAATAACTCACTTATTCCCCTGGGGTCCATGTTGGATATTGCGTAGTCTAGGTGGTTGAATCCACAATATTCATGTTCTATCGTATTTATTTAAATAGAAATAACCAGAAGGGTTCATAATCCACTGTCAAAGTGGTTAAGAGATCTATATTACGCACCACAGTGACACAAATAAACCTATCTAGGTGGTTAGTAGCTACAAAACAATCACCATTATGATTCAATCATCCATTCAGTGTCCCACTAGCCACACACATTTAGAAAAATTAGTTGCATGGCCTCAAACACAGTTCTTGGGCATGATCGACATAGTTCATATATGTAATTTATCAGTCTAAGAATTGAAATCCACTATGTGATCTACCAATTACACTCTAGTTGTAATCACCACAGTGATCCTCACATTGACGAAACCAGTATAAACAAATAGTCTATTGGCCTCAACCAATTCTCTTGTATTGAAAATGTTGTATTTTCTCCTTATGCTCCATTGTCATTTTCACATCAATGTTTCTACAGCTAGGGGGAACTAATATTCTATGATACTATTGTTCTCTCGACTTTCTTTCATATTCTCTTCCTCTTCTACTTCTTCTACCTTTCCACTCACTCCCTTGTTTATTCCAAAGGCGCCTAGTTCCTTGGCCATAATACCTAAGGGGGGAATATAGATGGTCACAATCCTCTACCCATACAACCAATCCCATCTCTTCAATTTCTACCAACATTGCTGGTTTAGTGTTAAGCAAGGTGCTAGGAATTTAATGTATTGGGTATTGATACAAACTATCAAATCCAATGGTATTTTTCTATCATGACATGCATCTTCCCTACCCTCGTATCATGAATCCACATGTCCCTTCATTTAGGCATGTCCTTAAATTTACCATCACTCTTCAAGTTTTCATAAAGTTTTAGTATCTAAGATTATCCAAGGTACACCAACTATCAAATTGTGTTTTAGCTTGAATGTTAATATGACCGATAGATGTTATATTCATTACAAATTCATCAAGGTTAGAAATAGAGTTTCAGGCATCTACCCAGATATGGATATGATGAGAATAGTAATCAAAGGGCATTTGGCATCTAGGGATTATGAATATCACATTTTCTCTAGAGATTTAGATCTTAGTATTTATTGACAAGTTCTTTAAATAAATAAGTTTTTGGAAATTTGGGATGTCGACATTATTTTCCAAACAGAACAAAACCCATAATTTTATTCAACTTTTGAAAAAGGGAACTAAATTATTTTTTATAAATGGTAATAGCATTCAATAAAGCCATATTCATAGCTTATGTGCATAAGAAGAAACTAAAAAAATAACAAAAACATGAGAATTCAATTTTGATAGTAATCACTTAACTTATCTCTCTTTCCTTTAGTTTTTCTAGATGCTTTGCCATCCCCCTAAGTATGGGTTGATTGAAACCATTGCCAAATCGCTCATGGTTATCTTTGTTGGTAGTTCTTTGAACGAATATGGATTTTTTGAAATATGAATTGTCATTATGCCCACCATACAATCCTCATTGTGTGCCAATGTTTTCTTCTATTTTAGTTGATGAATCACTTATGGTTTTGTACCATTTTGCTTGTGGGTTGCATCTCCATTCTAGATTGGAGCATCCTCCCTTTCCCTACTTGGAAGGTTCTCTATAATTTCCTATTCCTCCTCCATGAGGTGGGGATCAAAAGGTTTCCATCCTTTCATTCTATGGGCCTATCCATTTTTCTTTTGTGAGTTACTATTTTCCTGAAGGTATGTGTTTTACAAGCGTCCTCTTTGGTAACCTGATCAACATCTGAATTTCATATTTTCATAATCCACAATTTGTGCTGGCTATATTTTTTTATATTTCAACCGAATCCAATTAGGTTTGGACCTCTACTTAGATATATTTCTACATATATTCTAGTGAAGGTAAATGACCCTTTCTCCATTCCCTTGAGGTCCATTTTTCCGAATGATCTCACAGTGTTCCAATTTTACTCAAGAAACTTTTGGCACCAGAAAGGAAGGGGAATATTTTGTAGCCTCACCAATACTCACGTTGTTGATACAACCATTTTTGTGGAAACAATATATGTAGAAAAGCCCTACATTTTCCTAAAGCCAGTGGGTATTGAAAAGCCCTACATTTTCCTAAAATCAATGCCCTTGTTTCAATGTTATCTGCACATTTTCCTAGCTATGAAACTAAACAATGAAGAAACATTATGGGAAAAGGTATATGTTGCATTTTTTGGTCTAGTTTGTAAAAATACATTGATGCAAAGCATTAGATGAGGAAAAAAATCTATTGAATTTGCAAATCACTACCTTGGATTGAAGAACACATAATGGATGATTTACTTTTGTTAGATATACCTTTATTGTTTTCCTATAATGTTAGGTTCAATATTATATTGTAGCATATCTAATTATTAGATACTTTCCCTCGAAATGCATCCTCATAGGAAACAATTCTTATTAGGTTCCTAGCTCTCGAAGTACCACTTCATAGTCTTATATTCAAGTTGATGGTGGAATCTCTTAAGGCATTCTAAACTTGTAGCTAAAAATGATCCTCTTGGTACTTTCTTTCATAAAAGAGATGTTGTATATGTATAGGATATCCTAGCTAATTTTCTATTTGTTCCTTGAGATTCACTACATAATCCATACCTGAAACCATGAAATGGGAGAACTTCACATTAAGTGTTCTAATGAAAATTTTGAAGTCCTACCCTTATTTCCATTCATTAGACCCATCCCCCAACCCATATTGGTTAGTAAAAATGGTTTTTTCTTATATATCTGTGTCATTTGAATAGCTAAATAGGTTGTGTAAAACTAGATTGAGATTTATGGCCCAATATCACTGAAGAAATGAACCAATCCTACCCATATCTAAATTGAATTTAGACATTGACTCCAGAAACATGTTTTCCCATTAAGGAGATGTGGTTCGGCAGATTTTTGTGACAAAGTGTCACCCCTTGTACGAAAAAACAATGTTGTTGGTTACATATGTGGCCATGCTATTTCTTGATATGACAATGATATGAACATGAGGGAGCATTTTGACAATTTATGATTGCAATTTATTTTATTTATTTGCAAAAGTACATTACATTGGAAGAAAATATACACAAATTCTATGCCTTCCACTATCGATGATAGCTTTTTCCCTCACCACTATCGACAACAAAATCTATCCTTGTAACTATTCAGGAGAACCCATGCCCTTCCCAATGCACCTTATAGCTCATCTGGAGTCTCTCTACCTCTAGAAATTTCCATCAACATTGGATCCATCATTTGCAGCCTCATAATGTTCTCTACCAAATTATTTATACTATTGTTTATATATCTTTAAAGTCTAGTTATATTAACGCATTTATCATCCAATAATCTTGTAATTTACATACAATAATTTATATATGAAACCAAATAAAAGAAAAATAGTATAAAATAATATGTTTAACATTATTAAGAAAATATACATGCATTTAATAACTCCTCATGCATGTACTTCACACTTACTATTTATTTTAAATTTACATTATATTTTTCAACATGGAATCCTAATATAATATCTTAAATTAAAATGTTCTTTTATTTAAATTTTAAATATTTCTAAGATATCTAACATCCATGTGTTACATTTGAATGTCAATAGAATGCATAAGATAACAACTAAGATGAACTCCAAGATTTTAATGTTTGGTACATTTAGCTTTCAGTTAGACCTAGATATGATATGATTTGAGTGAGATCTAAAATATTAAAATATAAATTCAAATTGTCTTTTATGAATGAAATTTAGGAGTTTATGTGGTATTTAGTTTTGTTAAAAAAGAAAGGCTTATGATTATATATGATATAAATTTTGAAATATTTTAAAATATATATTTGAAATGATGGAACTTTGACCTTTATCAATTACTTTTACATTTAATTTATTGCACCTACAAATCTAAACATTTGAGACATTTACTTACATTATAACATTTGAGACATTTACTTACATTTTCATAAAACAATTATAGATAAATAATCAATCCTAGTGAATAACAAACTTAAATTTTTGAATTTATAATATATTTGAAACGACATGGATGTAAATTGAAAAAAAATAGATTAATAATCAATCCTAGTGAATAAACTTAAATTTTTGAATTTATAATATATTTGAAACGACATGGATGTAAATTGCAAAAAAATAGATTAATAATCAATCCTAGTGAATAAAGAACTTAAATTTTTGAATTTAAAATATTTTTGAAACGTCATGGATGTAAATTGCAAAAAATAGATTACCTAAACTAAAGAAAATTAAACAAAACCTTTATTAAGTGATTAAATTGCAATACAAGGTAAAAACCATTCCTCATAATGATATGAAGCATTTGAGTTTTATTTTAATTATCTAAAATAGTTTGACATATATAATTAGATTGATAATGTCTTTCTAAAACTATTAACCATAGTAATATTATTGAAAACTTTGGTTAAAAAATAAAACTAGACAAACCATTCCATATACAGATATGGAGTGCACTAAGAAATTTCTATGTCAAAATTAAAACTCGTATAATTAATAAAATTCAATAAATAAATAAATATAGACATAGTATAAAGATATATTTTATCCATTATAGATTTGATCGTTTTAACGATGAGATCAATTATAATTTCCCAATTTATGGAAGAGGATTATTGATAGAATTTTACATATAAATGAATAGGATTGTTCTTGGAATTGTACATATAAATAAATAGAATATTTAAATGGTTTATATGTAGTTTATATGATCTTTTTATTTTAAAATTTTATATTTTTTTGGATACGAAACTACTTTTATATTTGTTATTAGAAGGTTTGGAATTAGTTTAGTATTTTTGGAAGAAAATATTGACGCATTTGTTGTTACATGATTTGAGAAGGGCATTATTTGCTACAATTTTCAATTAAAATTTAATATAAATTATATTAACTATATGTCTAGCAAAGTTTTTTAGAACAGATTAACATTTTTAAGATTGCAAATAACTTTTAAAATAAAATTAAAAAAGTACTTTTGGAAAATTGATCCCCATATCAAGAGGTTTAATATATATATAATTTAAAAATATGCAGTTTCATTACTTTAATTTATATTTTGAATACAAATACATTTAAGACTTAAAATTCCATTGATGAACTCCGATTAGCCTATCATTTTCTCGAACAACGGACTTCAACGTCAAAAAAAAATGCAAAAGTGTATCAGTGGTGGATAGTGGCTATTCTTCTATGCTCTTCTGGCATATATTAATATATAAATCATTAAACACTCAGCCGAACAGTAAAGAAAACCATTGTCGAGTCAATATATTGTTATAGAAAATAGTAAAGGAAAGTGATAAGAACCTATTTGATACCACTCAATCAATCTGGTCAAGTATGCTGATATAGCTCTCTATCTCTATTGTAGGTTGACTTACTTTATCAAGCTATTATGACCCATGTTATTGTAGTGTTTTTTTGTCAAAGATGTATGAAAAGAACCTACTTAAGATTATGGATGACAAACAATTTCAATAATGTAAATGGATGCTAAACATTGTGGATCTATGACAACTGATAGAGATGAAACATGCTAAAGTATGGATCTATGCCACAATCATAATTAAACAACAAAAATAAAGAGTAATAATGTCAATCATCCAATGGAAACCAAATATGTAAAGAATAATTTTATTATAACACCTCGGAAGGGAACAAATAGATGTTACCAGTCCCCCTCTATGGGATGGGTTCTTGGCTATCCTCAAATATCTTGAACTTGTGTAAAGTCTCTCTCGTTTATAATGTGTAAACCCAATGAAAGTATTGTGTGCAACAATGAAAATAATCAAAGTTATAGGAGTGAGTGCAACAATGAAAATAATCAAAAGTGAATAATGTATGGAAAACCCTTCTATGTTATACAATAATAGTGGGTTATCTTTCGTAAATAATGAGCATTAATATTAATATTAAGACATCCCCTTCTCAGGAATAACCATCAGAATATTTTATTATATTTGTTTATAGGGAAAATGTATTTAAACTTTTATAGTAATAATAAATACAATAAATAATTTTTTATCCATATCAAGGAATTAGTTAAGAATTAATAAACAAATAATGATTTATTTAATTATTCCTAAGGGATTTAGTCAAATTTGACAAAGAATAGTAATTAATTAGTTATTCTTAGAGAAAAATAAGGTAATTAATGATTTATCTATTTATTTTTCATGATTGGGTCAAATACGAGAATGAATAATAATTGATCAATGGTTTACTTAATTATTCCTGGAATAAAATCAAATAAATAATGATTTATTTAATTATTATTCATGGGTTTAACTATAAATTACTTAA
>APFE031006299.1:0-12354 GCA_000404065.3 Pinus taeda
TACCAGATCAAGTGCCCATACTTTACAGTCATACAGATCTTCAGCCAAATCAATGAATAAGTGTGGAGATGAAAAGAGGGAGAGGGATTTCTATGTTAGTATTAATTTCATAAGTGATGGCCAAATCACTGAACTCACCCACTTTGATGGAGGAAAATTATGATATAGAAAAATGCGAAGTAGACTCTCCATATATAACGCTACTCCTCCATTTCAACCACCTAATGTACATAGGGGATTCGGAATATCCAGATCTGGGATCTTTAACAACAAACCTACGGACATATCCAGATGTGTTTGAGGTGGAACATTCACTTTTGTAGACAAAATTTTGCCTCCAAATCTAATCAATATTTCTATTGTGACTAAGAGAAGACAATTATAAGATTTCTATATTCAATCTTCTGTGATCCATACTGAATTAAGAAAAATCTTTCAGTAGTAATCACATAAGAGAAATTTTTTGCCCATGTGTTTCGAACGAACAAGTCTCGTTCATTGTTTTGGTACTTACGATGAACCACACTTGCTCGTTCGAAATGTGTTGGCCAAAACTTTCTCTTATGTGATTTATACCTAAAGACATTGGTTAAGCTATAATATTTCTGCTCCATACTTGCCTTAATCCTACACAAGTTCATTCCCAACTCATGAATGAAGTTATAAGATTTCTGCTCCATACTCGCTTTAATCCTACACAAGTCCATTCCCAACTCATGAATGTGACTTCCTTCACTTCCATCTATGCCATTGTGTATGTACAGGGTGAGAAGGTACTCTACATTGACAATATGGTGAATGATACTACCGATGGCCTAGCCTATCAGTCTCCATCCTCACGCGGGAGACTGAAACCAGTATTAAATCCATTCAAAAACTCCATTATCAGACCCGCGAGCAGTGAGATCATTCCCTAGCGATGACATAGAAGGAGGATTTGATGTCTGAAGAAACCCAACCACATAAGGAAAGAGAAAACACTGAGAGACCCTAGCCATCACACCAAGCTCATCCTCTTGACACAGTTCCCCTTTCAATCTTTAATTTGATTTTTGAAATAATATATTCTTAACTTACATTTTAATCATTTATTTTATTTGATTCAATGATTGTAAGTTCATAATTAGTGTATTAATTAATTAATTTTTTATGGTACAAAATGGGTGAAGTTTATACCTTGTTAAATCTATTTAGTATAAAATCAAAATTTCACAAATATGTTTAGTCAATAAATTTTATAGATGCAAATGACCATGACAATACCACAAGTAATAATGACTATGGATTTTCCTTGTAAGAATCATCACTAGCTTTTGTATGTTTGAAAATCACAAGTTTTCATTATTTTTTTTAATCAATATATACTTTTAAAAAATACAAATAATCAGAACATCACAGGTGACTATGCGCATGCATAATCTTTTAACCACAATCATTCAATGTAAAATTAAAAATATATCCAACAAAATAAACATAAAATTTAAAAATTAATTTACAAATGGATGTTTTCTGATGATAGAATTTTAAATGTATGTGGTTTTAATTTATGCTATGTATTTTTGTTGTGCTTTTGTTTGTGTGTGATTGTTTGTTTGGGTATAATAGTTTTACACATATTTAATATCATATACAATAATTACTTTTAGAATGAGTAGAACATGTGAATTAACTTATTAATCTTTAAATTGTTGTTTAATTTGATAAAATCTTATTTTTTCAACATCATTAATGAATTCGAATTTTTATAAGCACCACTATCCAATGCACAATATTTTTATAAGTGTTTTTAATTACTACGTTTTTTTATAGTTAGTTACAGGTTGATGTTTTGTGATGATAAAGTTTTAAATGTTTGTGTTTTTATTTTATGAAATGTATGTGTTTGTTTCTTTATGCTCTTGTTATGTGTATACTTTTAGAACACAAAAAAGTATTTCATTAGAATATCCCATATGGAAGTCCACTGCCCAAATTTTCTATTGACTTGATACAAATCACCTCTATGATGATTTACACACATAAAATATACTATGGAAGAATTATAGTCCCAATTAATTGAATGTGTATTAAACTATACATGTTCAAATTAGCAATTAGTTTAACAAAATTTCATTTATTTTTTCAAATGACCATAACATCATGAATGGTTATGGATTTTTTGTAGGTATCACTATTCAATGCATCTTTGAGAACTATTTTTAACCAATATATATTGTTAATTAATAACGAATTGATGTTTTGTGATGGTAAAATTTAAGATGTTTGTGTTTTTATTTTATGTAATGTATTGGTTTGTTTCTTTGTGTTTGTATGTCTATGGACGGAGGTGTCGTACGCCATCCAGTTGGAGTGGGCCCAAAGATAAACTTGTATTGGGACCAGAAATGCTAAAGGAAATGGAGCAAATGGTTAAGAAAGTATGGGCCAACTTGAAGGTAGCCCAAGATAGACAAAAAAGTTACGCAAATCGGAAAAGAAGTTTAGAGGAATTTCAAGTAGGAGAGCATGTATATGTAAGAATCTGGGCAAAGAAAAGCACGTTGCAGTGGAGCGGTTGCGCCAAATTAGCACCCCGCTTTTGTGGACCCTTCCAGATTCTGGCTAGGATTGGGCCAGTGGCGTACCAACTAGCCCTACCCAGCCACATCAGAGTTCACAACGTGTTCCATGTGTTAGTATTAAATAAATACATTTATGATCCTAAACACATAATTAGTTGGCAAGACATTCAGTTAAGAATGTGCCTAGAGCAGCATAAAATAAATCAGATGATAAGAATAAGACTGATCGAAGTATTGTGTGTTTCAGGTGGAACCGGAAGGAGAATTTTTGGTCGAACCAGTGATCATATTAGATCGGAGAAGGTTCGTGTGTGGAAACGAGCCATCACCCAGGTTAAAGTGCAGTCGCAGCACTTTAGACCGGATGAAGCCACCTCGGAAGATGAGCAGAATATGAAAGAAGTTCACTCTGAGCTGTTTTTGGGTGAACAACATCGGGATGATGTTGACTTTCAGGAGGGGGAGATGTAACGCCCCTGGTAAACATAGATAATATTTTGCAAATAAAAGACAGTAAATTTAAATAGTAACTATAATTTATGCTGGTGAATTGAGTGACTATGTTACCTATGGTTGTTTAATTAATCATGTTAATTGAATTGCTAAGTAATTCATTAAATAGAGTTGCAAGAAGAGCAACTGGCATGAACATAGTCTTTATGGGAGAAGATTTATAAGACTGTTTTTTAAAGAAAATATATATATATATATATATAGGAAATGACATCTGTCCAGAAAGAGGAAAACCTAACTACGTCTGGAGACAGTTGAGACTCCTACAAAAGGAGGTTGCTATGTCTGGTGAGGACTAGATAGCAACAGGAAAAAAGAAAAAGATTGCTCTGAACGCAAGAAGGAGATTGCTACGTCTGGTGAGGACCAGATAGCACTTGTTGGGAGGTGGAAGCCTCCCTAAAACCGCTATGTCTGGTAAGGACCAGATAGCGAGACTCTGTTAGTAACAGAGGGTTTGCAGACAGTCAAAGTTTCTGCAAAAGAGCTTGGGGGTGGAAGGTCAAGAAGGACCCTCCTAAGGTTGGTAGGATACAAGTGTATTGCGAGGTTTGCACTTTTTTCCAGGTATGGAATGATTGAGGACCTTGATATTTCATCATTATGCTCTAGTAATTAGAATAAATATTTACTCACTGTTATGAAACGGTATATGCTTTATCTTTTCGAGATAGTTACAGTGCGTAAAGAAAGCCTCAAGTACTATAAACCAAAACAATCTCAGGAGAATAACTGAGCCTGTACCAATACTAACAGATAAAGAATGAAAATTTATCAACTGTAAAACACGGTAATCTACTCGTATATACAGTAATGAAATAAAAATTAAATAATACACAGATGTTATATAACTATTCAAAACAAATCTAGTATACAGCATACCGCCGAGGATATAAGCTCAACCAGAAGTATGCTTACTGTGGTTATAAGCAATGCATAATAACTACACATTACAGTTCTTTATCTGTAAAACTCATAAAAAATTTCTTATCGCTAGAAAATATCGGCGACCATACAAACTCAAGAACATAGACTAAAATCAAACATGTCCGAGGGCATGAACTCTCCCACTCGTATCAGATATAAGCCCTCGTGGAGGAGGCAAACCCGTAGAGCAGGGCGAGGCCTCAGAATGGTCGACACTTTCTGAGCCCTATGCGGGCTATAACATCAACCATGCCAGATGACCAATTATCATTGCGAGAAAAATGTGGTATGGAGCAAGCTTGTCGACATAGACATACAGTCGAAGGCGTTGCTATCCTTTAATACAAAATATGGAAAGAAACGAATTGGTACACATCTGTGTAATTTAAATAAAACAGAGAATGTGCCATGTAACAAGTATTAAGAATAGACTGAGGAAACATGAATCATATATCACATTTTAACTTAGCACAGGTAATATAATATCTCCATAAATGAGTACAAAGAAAAAAGACGGCCCTCGACTTATATCATATATGAAAACAGTCATTCAATCTGCGGCAAATAAAGTTATACAATGTGCATAAAATGTCAACGGGTAACCGTAGGGAAACCCTCGGCCCCAATGATAACATTCTCTGAGTAGAACAAAAGACATGATGCCCAGAAGGGTTTTAAACAAATAATCGCAGGGCTGCTCGGATGGAGCTCGGTATGCTTCACAGTGATAGATTAACAAGAAAACATCAAAATCCGCCTGGATAAACGCCGAGTACATACAATGTGCTTCGGATAATCCCTTAAGCAGGATAAGGGCAAACCGCCTGTCAAATAAACAAAAAACTTAAAACATATATGAGACGTAACGATAGGAGGAGAGCACTCTGGCAATAATGCTCGCCTATAGGAACAGGTCGGCAAGCCTGGCTGCGACGCAAGAGCTAAGATCGAACCCTCCCTCTGAAAACAAAGAGTCATACCAGTTAATAAACGGTGGCGTGGAAAATGAAACGCCTTGCGTGAAAATGACATAAAAAAATAGCAGTGAAAAGGAGCACTTCACCTGCGAACTTGCATCCGAGAATGTTGAGTTGGGTTGGAACCTGCACATTACATTGTAGCAGAAAGGTTCGACGGCACCGGCAGTTCCTCAAAATTTCGAGCAACATCAGTCAAATAATCTGGAGGAGGAAAGAAAAGAACACATGATATACCCTTAATTCGAGGCATGCCACCTAGAGGTTTGAAGGCCATTGATTTAAGACTGTGCCTTGGACGGGTGGCCGAATTAATGAACCAGCCTGGAGCATAAACAGAGGTTGGTCACGTGCGTGCCAGGTGTAGCCGTGAAACTCCATCGAATCTCGGATATGGCCGGAAAGGACCAGGGAATGAGTCTGTCGGCCTAAAACATCCATACCACGAACTTGGAAGGACGGCGGAAGCACCACGTATACAACAATGAATTAAAGTGCGTTAAAGACCTTTGGTACCAAAGTAAATCCCGAGATTGAAACGTACTCTCTCTCATATAATTCATGCAATGATAATATAGACTTAGGATAGTAAATGAACAAATATAATATTGGTGCGAGGTAACAACAACGCATATAATATATGTTATTCCATTATGTGAAATATATGTTCATACTATTAAATGTTTGAAAATTAATATGGTGTTGTAACTATTTATGAGTTGACAGTCCGGGTATAAGGAAAAGTCAATTAATAAATAAAATAAAATAAAAATTATTGTTTTATAAGGACGGGAATATCATATATTAAATGCTTCTTATGGTTATTAATTAAAATTAAATATTGTTACAACATCATTGTTTTAATTTACATAGTAAATCAAGTTTAATTTCTAACTACTATTGATATGTATTTAAACATAATATATATATTATGATTTTGTTTTATCTAAAATTTTATTTGTAATTTTATTAAGAAAAAGGAAATAACCCTATAAAATTCAATATAATTTTTTTACCGTTCTAATTTCTAATTACTACACCTTCCCTTCGCTATACTAGAATTCACATCCTAAATATAATATATTGATTTATACAATACAAATACCCTGAGGGAGCTCGTATCAAAATTCAGAAAACTATTGGATAACTATTCACAAAACTATTGGCTAACAATAGATACGTGTCTTATTAAATTGTAGGAATTTTCGATCTTTCGATTAATATGACCGTGAGTTTGAAACGGTGGCAAATAAAAGAAATTTTTGTCAGTCACAAAAAAAACAAAGTTTTTAAAAAACAGTGACAAATCATATCTACGATTCTGTGGATCAGGAATCAGTGCGCTGAAATTTACCTACACGAATTTCTCATGCGAGAAAATGCATCTGTATAAATGTTTGATAATTACAATTGCTTTTCAACGCTGACCTGGCCCCTTCAGATCTGCAAATATATATGATCTGTGCTATGCTAATTATGAATGTGCATGTTATAAATGCAACATTCAACACGATATGGGAATCATCTCGGCAGTATATGCGAGTTTTATCCATCGGATATGCGACTACAATTCGCCAACTATCAACAGTATATGCGGATTATCTCTTCCAATATGCGAATTGTCCTCAACCGCTCCATCTGATACGCGAGTTATCAACGTTGTTATGTTGTTCAAATATGCGGATTATCTCTTCCAATATGCGTATTGTACTCAACGGCTACATCTGATACGCGAGTTATCAACGTTTTATGTCGTTCAAATATGCGAATTGTACTCAACGGCTCCATCTGATACGCGAGTTATCAACGTTGTTATCAATTCAATACGTCATATGCAAACTATCAATACGACCAAGAGGTTATCGCGGCTGGATATGCGTATGATCTCCGCAGAATATGCCAAATATCAAGAGAATATGCTATACGCCAATAATATCAGCGCATCATGCAAGTTATCTCCGCGCGTAATATAGGTTCAATGGGTCTGATATGAGCACTATCAGCCCAATATTCAAACTATCATTAGCGTAATATGCAACTTTTCTGCCGTATATGCGTATTTTATCAGTCGATATCCGAATTTACGGGGCAATTTGAAAATTAACAACATGATATGCGAGTTATCTCCGGTTACCAACCTGAAATGCGACTTATCGCTGACTATACGCGATCTATCAAGTTGATCTGCATATCCTCGTTAAATACGCGAATTATCACCCTGATCTGCATATCTTCGACGAATACGCGAATGATCAGTAACATGTCGTTATCAACCTTATTTTGTCCGTGAAATATGCGATTTATCAAACAGATATGGGAGTTGTTGTTGCGGATTAACAACGGAATATCTGTTAAACGGGTTATCTCCGTCAAGTATGCCATTATCAACGCGATCTTCGAATCATCTCCGGCTGATACGCGATTTCTCAATGCTACGTTGGCTCTGTAGGATATGCGAATATTGAGGAACCGCCAGCCGGGCAAAATCCTGTGTTATGAGTCATCTTAACCGACCAATACTGCAATAACCCCATGGACAGATCGCTTGGAACGCTTGGAGTTTCCTCTCCTTCTCGATCCCTTGGAACTCGATCCATGTAAGGAACCTCCTTTTCCTGTGATAAGAACACTCGAACATCGGAAATCTTATATGAGTAAATTGACATGTTCAGCGATCACTTTCTGTCATAGCCTGGTCTCCTGCATAGAATCACTGGGTCGGAAAGCCGGAGGAGAGTCGCACAGGAGGAAGCCAAAGCCGTAGAGTAGGTTGGGGAAGCGCTCGTCCCGGATTCGGAGAAGGGAATAACTTCCAGAAGGCGTGGTATCACAAAGAATGTACAACCGCTCGACTCATTGCAACCGATAACAATGGCAGATTTGTTCTATCTCTATCTGATAGGGAATAGCCCGAATATTCGTTCTCAATATGGTCAGAGGTTTCTTCACCAATTTCCTCAAGGAATCAAGGAAGCACAAACATATATTTCCTTACTCCAACCTTGCTAGTTTCAAAACATTACGAGACCCTGTACTCATCCATTATATTTGCTGCCACCTTCCGAAGTATAGATATTTCTCGTACTTAAAGCTTTGCCGGCCATGGAATATCATATATGGTAATTTCAAACACACACCAAGGAAAACCCCGCAATCACACTGGTCGCACTAACACTTTCCATGGATTGGGATTGGTCCCATTCTCACATATTGGAATTGGATAACTTCACATCATATACTTTCCATGGATTGGGATTGGTCCCATTCTCACATATTGGAATGGGATAACTTCACATCATATGGTTACTTATAGAATAGTGTTTATCTATTAGTTTGCATTTAATTTCTATTTTTTTAATTACAGAGACAATAAATTTGTACATAGCTTATACATATGTAATATGATTGGTAATCGACAATGAAAAATTAACATCAATGTTTGTAATAGAGTGGAGAGTAAGATATCTAGAAGGTGGAATCTAATGAATAAGCTTCAAGGGAAATGTGGCAAAAGTAAAAGGGAGCAGCAAAAGATCATTAGTGTTTTTGTTTATCGTATTTTAAGTATTGGGAAATTCAAATTTTATTTGGTTGAAAGTGTATGCTTTAGGAATGGTGGATAAACTTAAATGTACTAAGAGAGTAGGTGAGGGGACTATACTTTTCTCCAATAAGGTTTAGCAAAAATATCTTTATAGCATGTCATAAGAGGGTGAAAGGAGTCTTGGTTGTGTAATAGTTTGATAAGATGAAGTATGATTAGATAAGATCATTAGGGAAGGAAGAAGAGAAGTCATTGAATTATCATTCAATTGGAGGGCATAATAAGAAGCATTGTTGGGAATTGTGGTTGTGTGAAAAATTCAATATTGTTTAGGGTAAAAAATGGAGAGTTAGACCTAAAGTATGTAGACTCACTTCAATGTGTTATTATAGGGGCTTAAAAACCACCAAATTGAAGCAATCTATACCTTCATTATAGCTATGGGGATAAAATCTCTTATAAAGAACAATGTAAAATGTGAGACAACGTGTGATGGCATGAGAGTTTTCTTGAATTACCTCCTTAATAAGTTCAATGCGAAAATAGGCATCTTCAAACAACATATGTGTTGGTGTCAAAATCTAACACCTTGCAAAATTCTCAGCCTCGAGCTATAAGGTTCACAACCTTCTTTTGATCTGAGCTCAAAAGGACAAAATGTTGAGTTCGACCAGGCAGGCACTGACATAACATGCTGCGATAGGACCCATGGATGTTGGGCACTAGAAAACGTGCACACCCACTAGATTGGATGGTGGGAGTTCCCAACCATTCAATGGCCAAGAACAATTCACATCGCAGAGTTGCACGACACATAACGTGGAAGCCACATGTCACCTCCTCGTGCACTTTGCATTCCTCCAAATATTTCAAATGCTAAGGGCTCGACGTTGCAAAGTCCTTCAACTACCACATGGTTGGTCCCACCTCCTTCACACGCCAACATGATGCCATCAGTGTCTCCCAGCCAACTTGCACGTCATCATATCCAACAATGTTAGAGGCACTTCATCCAACATATGTTGGAGCTCCATGTTGTGGAGATGTGTAGTCAATAACGCAATTGACGGGGTGCATCGAGTGCTACGTGTCACCACCTTATCAACTCTGCATGCCCCTAAAGATTGAAAAATATGGCCTCCTAAACATGCGAGAGGATGCCACATAGCCCTTCACATATGTTGCCCATGTATGATTGTGTTACACCGTGGCCAATCACCTCCTACCCAATCAACTTTTCCTTATCAACTAGCTATCTGCATTATGACTTCCTATGTTAGAACAATCACCATGAACAATCAGCCTGCCACATGGTGGTGTCATGCCTCTCTGATGTCAACATGGCATCATCCAAACATATCCCCACATGTGTCATGTATTGGTGAGGTATAAAGGATGTACAGGAGAGCCATTTTTGGCATTTTCCATTGTAGTCACCAAGTCCAACTCCTGCACACCTATGTCCTTTAATTTACTAAATTTGGTAAATGAAAAGCACAAATCCTACAAATTGAACGTCTAAGCTACCTCTATTCATGAACTCTCCTAGTCAAGTTCTCTAAATTGTAGAATTTATGAGAAATTTGGCCCAAATTAAACCCTAGCTTCGCCTTGCAAGAAACATACACTCCTTTAAAGAACATTCTACCTCTGAGTAAAATAACCATGTAAATTCATCAAGCAAACCTTGTAAATGCATTCTTAAGCCGTAAAAACCTCTTTAACTACTAAATTCAAGATCATTTAGCTCAAAGTCAACATCCTATCATTTGTGCACATGTCATCATTTCAAGGGTCAAAGTCTTAAAAAAATTTCCCAGCAACCCATCATTCCCACTTTGTGACATGTGGCACCACACTATTTACCATTTTGATCCATAAAATATCCTTGACCTTCTTTTTTAATCAATTAAGTATTCTCCTCCAACTCACCACCCTTCCAAATGGCCTCCTCATCCATAGGAAACTTTGTAGATGTGAAATGAAAAGGCAAAGAGATGTGCCATTGCGACGATGATATCGGTACTCAAGGCCCATTTATAGCATCTCTTGAACCAAGAAAGTCCATTCATGTTCTAGTTCAGTGAATGGATACCTTAACAATGTTAGAGATCTTTGAAGAGACATCATTTTCACTGCCTAATCAATGGTGGGAGTTGGAACTTGCCAATACATAACTCCTCTAGGCCAAAGAACATATTAAGAGACTTGAAACAGAGCTAGAAATGTTAAGAAAAAATTAACCCTATCAAGCCTTCATTTAAAGCAATTAGGAGGATTATGTGGGAGAGAATTATAAAGACAATGGAAAAATAGTGGTACCACTTAAAATATATTCAAGAAATGACTAAGACCATGAGAAGAGCACAAAGGGAAATGGAATCCATTTAGAATACTATTGTAGATTCTCCTTCCAAGGTCGAAGTAATTGTAGACTACCTTAACCAGATATCAAAGGAAGAGGTGACAAAGGTAAATCTCAATAGGTTTGAATGGGTAACAAGAGCCAATTAGATAATAAGGAAAATTGAATCATTGATGAAGGCTAAAGAGGAGGTGAAAGAACCGATGGAAGAAATAGAAGGTTTCAAAGAGAAATGTGAGTTGCTCCAGTCAAATAATTTTCCAACCTTCTATAATGATGATGGGAACTTACATCCCAAAGAGTTCTTCATGACAATCCTAGTGGAAATTAAGGAAATCCATAAAGGTTTTGAAGAAAAGGACCACTCCCTTCAAGGGAAAAAGATTATGAAATTATATAATGATCATTATGATTTTTTGTTCTTTCTCAAGAACATCTTTAAGGAGTGAGGAAAAATTGATTATGGAGACGTTACTAGCCTAGAGGGGACCATCATAGAGGCATGTTCATGTGGCATGCCATATGACAGAGAGTGGAGGACTTTTATGGATCTGTGTGAATGGACTATCCAACAAGAATTCACATAAACATCTTGAGAGGTCTAAGCGGAAGCATTTTCCAGTGCAAGGACTTCATTAGTTAGCACTAGCATTGGCACTTGCCTCAATATTAGCATCGACATCATCGACAACACGTCCACAATAACACTCAATGCAAGCAATTCCAAACAAGGTTAGGGAAGGCCCAACACACAACCAAGAGAGAGAATGAAGATCTATTATATCTAAATCTAAAGGGGACCCACTCTACAACTGGAAAATCATTAAAAACTATTATAGAATACGTTATTTATATTATAGTTGGAAATTTTGTAAAGAATATTGGTGGTTTTTCAAATGCCACTAATGGTTCAGGATTAGTTCTTAGTTCTTGAGTTCCTATATATAGGCCTCATTTTGTAATTCAAAGGGAAAGAAAAATCTTGGGCTGTAAGGAAACCCTCTCAATTTTTTTTGGGATTTGTTAGGAGGTCCTGAGGCATATCAAAGAAGGAATATTGAAAAGTCTCTTAGGTTATTCGTCCTTTCTTTTGATTTAATTTTGTCTACCCATCTCTAATTTTGAACTTTTCTACATATGAATACAATTTTATGCATTTTTCATGGCATTTTCTGTTGTAGACTTGATCTGTTATGTTAATTAGATGGAATTGTTAAACTAGAATATATTATGGCATCAATATGATGGTTTATTTTAGTTTTTGCAAAATTTATCGAGGTTTTTTGAAGAGTAGCTTGACTTCTTTGATAGGTTTTACAAGGCTTTTGCAAGAAATGGAAAAGTTACAAATTTTGTGTATTCTAGTGGTTGAATTCTTAATTTTTCAGCTACCCCACCAGGTTTTAGTTGATTTAAAGAAATTATTAATTGCTCCTTTAAATCGGTTATAATATGATCTTCATATCT
>APFE031006302.1:4938-28687 GCA_000404065.3 Pinus taeda
TTTTAATTAGTTAGTTATTCCTGTATATCTTGTTAGTTATATGTTCTACTCTATATTTATAGTATTTATAGTTTCTATTAAATAGTTAATATTTTTAACTATTTATTAACTCAACAACCAATTTAATTAAAATTACTTTATACATATAATTTATATAATTAACTATTTATTATCTCTTCAACCAATTTAATTAAAATTACTTTATACATATAATTTATATATTTATGTAAAGGTTAGGTCCCTTATTTTTTTTTTGCATGTGGTTCACGAGCACTCTGCTTAGTGAGTGATCGCTACGTCCACAGAAAAATCTGAACAATATCTAGGCTAAATCGCCCCTCGACCTACTGCAAGACCTAACTCCAAGGGCTTCGGGTGGATTCGACCCTGTGACCTCCCGATGGTGAGGCATGATTTTTGACCAACTGAGCTAATCCTTGGGGCTTAGGTCCCTTATTATAACTAGCTTACTTTTAATTTTTAATTTTTAACTGGTTTGTTTGACCTTGATTCCTAGTCAAATTTAGCCGTTGTTTTAGTTAGCCGTTGGAGGCTCTGCTCAAGCTATTTAACATCCAAAGATGGATCTGATTTTTCAACTTGTCCTGACGATGAACCACATTGGTTGGTTCGAAACGCGTCGACAAATGATTTATCTTGTGATTTATGCCGAAAAATTTCTCGTAAACTTGATATGGATCACAAAAGCCTCAATTCAACTATCGGCAACTCGTCAGAGCATTAATGTTCTTAGTGAACTCCCGTCCAGATATATGCTTCGCAATCAACACGTTAAGTCAACATATATTTGAAGCTCACCACATACATTGGATTGGTGCCAAGAACCTGTTGAGATATCTTCGTGGAACAATTACTTATGGGTTAAGATAACTTGCCGGAGATGTGAGACTACTTGGATACACTGATGCTGATTGGGCAGGCAATGTGGAGGACCATAAGAGCATTTTCGGGTGTTGTTTCTCCTTGGGATCTGCTTCAATATCCTAGATGAGCAAGAAGCAAAAGTCGGTGGCTTTGAGCACCGTCGAAGCAGAGTATATTGTTGCTAGCATGACCTTTTGTGAGGCAGTTTGGTTGCGGAAGCTTTTCAATGAGCTATTTGAATTTACATTGGATACCACCGTGATCCTATGTGACAACAAGAGTGGGATTCGTTTGTCAGAGAATCCCGTATTTCATGATCGCTCCAAGCATATTGATATCAGGTATCACTCTATTTGAGATATGGTGTAGCGGGAAGCTATAAGGCTCCAACATATTGGTACAGATGAACAAGTCGCCGACATTTTGACAAAGCCCCTAGGGAAATTCAAATTCCTAACTTTTCGAGAACAACTTGGTGTTGTTCAAAGACCCTTCAATGAGGGTCCTGTATGATGTATTGAGCTTGGGAGCTCCGGGGGGGTGCGGGGTACTTCTTGGAGTGACATATGACCACATGGTGATTCACCATCCCCTGGTGGTATACATGTACAGTCCATGGCGTTTATGTAGTAGGATGATTGGTTCTCCTATGAGGTCTAGATGATGTGTTCTCCATGACAACCATGTAGCAGGATGATTGGTTCTCCTGTGAGGTCTGGATGATGTATTCTCCATGACAGCTATGTAGCAGGATGATTAGTTCTCTTGTGAGGCCTAGATGATGTGTTCCCCATGGCGTTTATGTAGCAGGATGATTAGTTCTCCTGTGAGGACAAGATTGATTAAGTTCTCCTGTCAAGGCATCCTACCCATGTAGTCTCGGACTCATTGGAAGTACCTCTCATCTAATCAATGAGCAGGGAAATGAGGATAGGGACGATAGTAGTACCGATGGACACATCGCTGTATCTACTGTACTCCCTATGCTAGGATGGCCTTCATTGATCTGGGATCAATGATACTAGTCTGGGACCAGTGGTACATACTCTGAGACTGACTTTGGGTCAGTGAAGGACTGGTTTGGGACCAGTGGTAGGAGTGGTACATACTATGACACTGACTTCGGGTCGGTTGACACTGGTCTGGGATCAGTGGTACGCACTCTGAGACTGACTTTGAGTCAGTGGAGGATGATACTGGTTTGGGACCAGTGGTAGGAGTTGTATCCTCTATGACGCTGACTTCGGGTCGGTTGAGACTGGTTTGGGACCAGTGGTACATATTGTGAGATTGAATTTGAGTCAAGTGTGATACATCCTCGATCATTTCTTCCTCTTCATAATTCGGACAAAGCAGAGTAGAGCAGAATAGAGCAGAGCAAAGTAGATCAGAACAGGGCAGAACAGAACATAGCAGGGCAGGCAGAATAGAGCAGAGCAGGCAGAATAGAGCAGAGCAGAGTAGGGGTCAAACTGTACAGGCAGTCCATTTACTGGATGAATAGTAGCGACTGACCGACAAATTGCAGATGGAGTTCTCCCTGGTTGAGAGAGAGTGTTAAAGTTGGCAACTAGCGCCAAACTCCATGTGGATCATCTTATTCATGGCTGATAGTATTTTTATTAGATTCCTCTCGTTGAGAGGTGTAGGATTGATCTAAAGATCATCCGATTCCGATAAGTATTTATGGAGATATGAAGTTATTTTGATTATGGAATTATTATCAAGCCGACCTACAACTCATGTAGGCTCAGAAGCCCAACAATCGCATCTATTCAAACATCAACAATTGTGTATAAACACAGGAGGACTTTCCCTCATTTGCACTCACTCATCTCATCACATCTCTCTTTCTCTCTCTTGTGTAGAAAAGAGGCTCTTCTCTACTGCGCAGAAAAGAGACTCTCTCTCACACATGTGGAAGGAAGGACGCAATTTTGGGGCAACAACTGCAAAACCAAAGTTTGACCAGCGTTGACCAGAAGTCTCTCTCCTCAGAACTGTGCTGTAGGTCCATCTGGATCTCCTTTGAAGGCCGCATTTTTTGGTGGTGGAATCAAGCCGATCCGATGGTCGGTTTGCGAGATATTGTTTGCCCTAGTTTGGGACTGAACTAGAGTTTGTTGCTGCTAATGTAAATCTGATTTATGTACTATTTCTCTCTGCTGGATTATTGAAGATAAAGGAAGATTTGATCAAAGGGTTTCCCCACATTAGGGTTTGTCCCTGGCTAGCCGCCACATCTTGTGTCTCTTGTCTTGGCTTGTTTTCTGTCGATCATTTAATGTTCTATCTGCACTTTACTTTATGTACATGTGATTGCTAATCTGTGGATAATAATAAGAAAGATAAGTAAACTGTTATAAACTTATAAGCATAGAACATACCATGAATTAACACACAAACCCTAGGTCTAGCTCACACCACTATTTCAAGACAAACTCTGGTGTTCTATGTCTTCTTGGTTTACTTTACATAAACCCCAAGTCTTCCACCTCCTGTATCACAAAAGCACAAAGACTCCAAGATGAGTGCATCGAGATTACATCTCATGCTTGAATAGTTCATTATGACAAAGGATCTCTCCTCCCTTTATATAAAATATGTGAGGTAGGCCAATAATAAAAAAGTGGACTAGGTCGACAACAACATACTCTAAGTGACTAGACTAGGTCCACAATTGGACACTCTACCAAGAGAGTACACATGTCATTAAGTGGCTGTGCACCACCCTCCAAGTGGAGTGCTCTTGAAGCTAAGCCTTCACTTGTCAAGTGATTCTCATTTCAAGGTTGCATGCTCTTCAAGATAGGTTCCCAAGCTTAAGATTCCTCCACCACATGTATGTAACTAGGTACACGAGCAACCTCTAGTGGAGCACCCTCCAAGCAAGACTCCCTTATGCCAAATACTCCACCTCCACCTATGTGCCATGTGGTTTTGATGCTCCAAGGGCTAAGCTTCCTTCTTCCTCATGTTGAGCACCACTCCATAAGATAGCTCAACCTCCTTTGCCAAGTGTCACAACAAAATCTAGAACCCCCATATGATGTGAAGTCCTAAGCATCAAGGGGTTAGTTTTGTGCACTTAGGAAGGTTGCCCATTGTCACCATAATAGTTCTCCTCACACTTTTGGTTGGCTCTTCTACAACTCAAGGGGTCTTTTCTATTAAGAATTAACATGAGTGAGACAAGACAAGCAAAGTGGTGGAAAAGGGTTAATGCTGTTCTATATCACATTTTATTGATCCTAGGATATGAATTTATAATACATCAATTTGACCTTCTAGATGTCACTAACTACTCATCAAAGGATCATGACAATACCTCATTAAGATAAGGATTACAACTCATGACAATATGGTCTTGAACTTTATGATTGTCTAGGATCACAGTCTAAAATTCCCCCACTCAATCGCAAGCTTGAATAATTGTACAACACTAGTACCAATAATTTCTGTCATCTTCAATCTGAAACTGCTGAACTGAGCTTCGATGAAGATTTGCCTGGACAACCGCCATTATTTGAATATCTGGAGGTGAGCAACTGCTATGTCTGAATGTTTCCATTAAATAATTGAAATGATTGTAGGTTTTTTATTGAGGAGACCAGTTGCTATGTTGGAATTCCCAATTGCTGATTGAATGTTGATTGAAATTTGACTGATAAGACTTCAAAACTTGAAGCCTGATATATGATATTCTCCCCTGTCAGGTGCAAGGTGAGAAATTTGTTGAAAGGATCGAAGTTGGAGCTTTGGATTCTTTATGTGGTGGTTTTGTTGGTTGACCACTAACCGTCTTTAGTTGATTTAGTACTGGTGGTTTTTGGTTTATCACTAACCATTTGAATAATGTGGTGGTTTTAGGATGACCACTAACTGTTTCACTTGAATAATATGGTGGTTCTGGATGACCACTAACCAATTTGACTTCATCAATTTACTCTCACCTTAAAAAGGTGTAGGAGAGTTTCTTTTAGGATTGTGCTTCCCCCTTCAGGTGTGGAGAATACCATTTTTGACTCATCTTTTTTCCGTGTCTTTACCTCTAATTTGACTAGGCGGTAAGACTGATTTAGTTGTTTCACTTGCAGATTCCATCTCCAAGAATTTATCGATCCATAATTGATTGTATTTTTAGCCTTCTTCTGCTTTTGACCTTTTTTTGATAAGTGATTTGTCTTTCCACAATGAAGACAAGGATGTAGTGTTGAAAAGTAGCGAGTGAAGGTCTTCTTTGACTTGTGCCTTAGTCAAAGAGACCCCAACGAGTCATTCTTTAGCATGCTTGAGTTCCTTAAAAATTAGGACGAGTTATGAAGCAGTTCGACTGATACGCTGGAGTGGGAGGCTCGGTTTAGTGTCTCCTAGTGGGAGTTCGTTTTGGAAAGGAACACGCGTGAGTCTCAAGTTCTAAACTTGGGCAAGACAAGTTACATGAGTTAGTCAGACTCAGTTAACTCAATCAATCATAGTTCAATCTCCAGAAATAAAAACTTGCCAGAATTAGTTAATTCAATTTGCTTATAAGGAGGACCAAGGCACATATTGTATCATTATTCTTGAGCACGAATTTGTGTGTGAAGCTTGTGAGAGAGAGATGAGCCAAGGAGAGGCTCGTGTGAGCTTGATAGAAGGAGATTTTTCCTTGTGGAATGCTCTAGAAATAGGAGCAGCTCATGCACTAGGAAATAGGGGCTTATTTCCTGGGTTTGCACAAGGAATTCAGAGCAGAGGAAAGGCAAGGAAAGAAGGCAACAAAGATCAACGTTCTTGCAAGGAGCTTAGAACAAGCAGGGAAGACAAATGTGTTTTCTGATTGAAAAAATTGTGTTGTAAGAGATCTATTACCCAATTTCTATCAATAGAATTCTCAAGCAAGTGGAGGGTTTTCTTAGTTGGGTTTCCTAGAAAAATATTTTGTTTTTGTTACTGTGTGACTGCGATTTATTTCTGTTCTATTCCACTGCAAAATTAGTGGAGAAATTCTGTGTCTTGTGAATAGAAACTAGTTTTCTGAATTGTTCATTAAGTAGTTGCAGAATTTCAAGAAAATTCTACATGGTATTAGAGTTATGAACAGAATAAACACCAACACAAAATAGATCAGTTTATTGTTGGAGAACAAAGACCAGAATTTTGAAGAGCAGTTCCTTGGATTTGGAGAATGGCGTGTCAAGCACTGGGACTTGATCATTGTTTAGAGGGAGCTTTGAACTTCATCTCTTGGAAAGGGATGATCATGATTGTGTTGGACGATAATGGGGTGGGAGAGTTTATCAAGTAGGCGATAACACCACTTCAAGATCCTCAACAATTGGCCCTACATGCTAAGAATGATGTCAAGGCTAGGAGGATTATTTTAGATGGGGTCAAAGATCATATAGTTCCTCATATCCATGAGAAGAAGACAACTTATGAGATGTATCATGTATCAAGCCATCTTAAAATTATATCAGAGTACCAGTGATATTGGAAGTTTGCTCTTAAGGAGAAGCTAAGGAGTATCCAGATGAAACAAGGAGAGCCCATCACCACATATCTTACTAGGTTCACTCAGGTTCGAGATGAACTAGGTGGCGTGGGTGAAGTTGTCTATGATTATGCTCTTGTGAGTTTTTCCTTGGACTTCACAATTCTTATGTTGTTAGTAGGAGAGAGAAATTTCCAAATTGGGAAAGGTTTTGGATTGACTGCATATAGGAAGAGATCTGAAGAGGAACCATAGAAGGGAGATCAGTTAAGATTGAGGACAAGGAGAATTTTGCTCTTGCAGGTAAAGCCAAGGGCAAGAAAGGCAAAGGGAAAGGCGAGTCCAGTCAGAAGGGTGACCAAAAGAAGAAGGATTTGAGCAAGATCAAGTGCTTCCATTGCCATGGTTGGGCATTATGCTACATAGTGTCCAAAGTGAAATAAGGGATCTGGTAAGGATCATGTTGCTGCATTAGCTGAAGTAGATGGGTTTGCTTCTCAGTTTGAGAAAGACTTTTCGTTGATAGCTTGCTTAGCACGCTCAACAGGCAGTAGCACGTGGTATATTGATTAAGGAGTTTCTTTCGATATGACTAGGAATAGGGAGTATTTCAACCAGATAGAGGAGAAGAACATGCAGGTTCATATTGAGCTTGGATACAATGGCAAGTATGAGACCAAGGGAGTTGGTACTGTCAGCTTTGAGAGGGAGCATGGGAGCTCTCTCCATCTCCAAGATGTTCTCTATGTTCCAGGGTTGAAGAAGAACTTGGTTTCAGTAACCACCCTTGAGGACAAGGGATATGATGTCATCTTCAATAGAGGTAAGGCATACCTCAAGCACCTAGCTTCTGGATTTGTGAAGCAGATAGGTGTAAGGATGAGGAACTTGTATAAGTTGCAGGTGGAGACTTGCGTAGCCTTGAGTAGCAAGGCCAATTGTGAGCAGAGTAGAGATATTGGAGAACTTTGGCACGGGCACATGGGTCACTTGCATCATGGGGCGTTGAAGATTCTTCAACAGATATCCATAGGATTACTGGCATAAAACTTTGACAAGAATGGAGTGTGCAAGGGATGCATGCTTGGCAAGTATGCCATTCTTTTTAGGGCCGAGACAATAGAGCCAAAGGTATTTTGGAGCTGGTGCATTTAGATGTATGTGGACCTTTCTCTTTTCCTTCTCTTATGAGACACAAATATTATGTTACTTTGATGATTATTCTCGTAAAACTTGGATATTCTTTATGAAAAAGAAAGATGAGGTTTTAACCAAGTTCTTGGAGTTTAAGGCCTTGGTAGAAAACTAGACAGGGAAGAAGATCAAGTCAGTGAGAAGTGACAATGGGGGAGAATATGTCTCCAATGCCTTCAAAGAGTTGTGTGCAAAAGAAGGCATTAGAAGGGAGCTGATTGCACCCCATAACCCTCAGCAGAATGGGGTGGATGAGAGGAAGAACCACAACATTGTTGGAGCCACTAGGGCCATGTTGCATGATCAGGGACTACCTATGTTCTTATGGGCAGAGGCATGCAAAATTGCAGTATTTCTACAGAACAAGAGTACTCACCGGGTTCTTGGATGAGTTACACTAGAGGAGGTTTTCACAGGCAAGGAGCCTGATGTTTCACACTTCAGGATCTTTGGCACAAGAGTTTATTGTCATGTGTCCAAAGATAGTAGGAAGAAGTTGGAGCCCACAACAGAAAAGGGTATTTTCGTGGGATATAGTGAGACAACTTAGGCATATTGGGTGTATCTACCAGGATTCAAGAAGGCAGTCTTGAGGCAGGATGTGAGGCTCAAGGAGGACAAAGCTTTGAGGGAATCTCTAAAGAGAGAGCAAACAACAATCCCTTAGATGGAGGAGGTACTCGCTCCTAAGGAGGAGACTGAGGCAGGCTCATAGACAGAGTCTCAGATAGGTGGCAAGAGGCCCGCACAACAAGATGATGAGAAGAAGAGACCAGAACGAGAGTAAACAACTACTCATATGGAGACTCTTGACACAGGGAAGAAGAGAGCCAAGTGGGATGACAGGTTGATTCAGGAGGCCTAGGAGCATGTTGAAGCTCTTAGCACCATGTTCAGGCAGAGTAAACAACCACAGAGGTACACAGGTTATTTGGCACTGATGACAGAGTTGGTGGAAATTGAGCCTTCTTCAGACTTCTTATAAGACGCAACTTCTCAGCAGGTTTGGCAGGATGCCATGGTGGAGGAATATTCCTCCATCATGAAGAATGATGTCTAAGAGATTGGGCAAATTAGTAGTTGGATCGAGATGGGTGTACAAGGTGAAGCATGGTGTAGATGGGAGTGTGGAGAAGTATAAGGCCAGGTTTGTGGCCAAGGGCTTCTCACAGATTGAGGGCATAGACTATGATGAGACTTGTGCCCCAGTAGCACAATATTCATCCATCAGGACTATTTTGGCACTTGCAACACAGATGGGGTGGAAGATTCACCAAATGGATGTGAAGACAACATTCCTCAATAGAATGGTTGAGGAGGAGATTTATATGGAGCAACCAGAGTGGTTTGAGCAGTTCAAAAGAGATACAAATGTGTGTAGGCTGAAGAGAGCTCTTTATGGGCTCAAGTAGGCTTCAGGAGCATGGTACACTTGTATTGACAATTGCATTCGAGGATTGGGCTTCACTAAGAATGAGGTGGATGCAAACTTATACTACATCATGGTTGGAGGGCTTCCACTCATTCTCACACTCTATGCTGATGACCTTATATTGACTGGAGCAGACAACGTGATCCAAGATTGCAAGGAGGACCTTGCAAGGGAGTTTGAGATGAAGGATATGGGGCTTATCCTCTATTTCCTTGGCTTAGAGGTTTGGCAGGGTGATGGTGAGATCTTCGTGGGACAGGAGAAGTATGCTACAAAGATTCTCCGAAGATTTCATATGCAGGATTGCAAGCCCATGGCCACACCCTAGTCACAAACTGGAGGAAGGTGGATGCCAGCACAACAAAGCGAGTGGATGCTATATTATACAGGCAACTCATCGGGTCGTTGATGTACTTGGTCAACACACGACCTGATATTTGTTTTGCAGTCACCAACTGAGTTAGTTCATGGTGGAACCGACTAGAGTTCATCAGGTTGCTACGAAACATGTATTAAGATATCTCAGAGGCACAATGGATTATGGATTGTGGTATAGACAGGAAGATGGAGTGAGGCTTGAGGGCTTCACAACTGCAAATTGGGTAGGGCGCTTAACAGACAAAAATAGTACTTTAGGTGGCGTCTTCAGCATTGGGTCAGCAACAAGAAACAAAGATTAGTTGCACTCAGTTCAACAAAGGCCAAGTACATGGCTGCCAGTTTGGCAAACATGTGAGGCTATTTGGATGAGGAAGTTGCTTGTGGGACTTTTCAAACAAAGGATGGAGCCTACCATGATACAATGTGATAATCAGAGTTGCATCAAGTTCTTTGAGAACCTAGTGTTTCATGATAGCTCAAAGCATATCGAGATCAGGTATCATCATCTCAGAAATTGTGTGTAGAAAGGGATAGTGAAGCTATCATACATTCCGACTGAGGAACAAACTACAAATATCTTAACCAAGGCATTGGAAAGAAGCAATTTTGTTCGTTCCAGAGATAAGTTGGGAATTGTACAAAATCCCTTCCTCATTAAGAGGGAGTGTTGAAAAGTAGCGAGTGAAGGTCTTCTTTGACTTGTGCCTTAGTTAAAGAGACCTCAACGAGTCCTTCTTTAGCATGCTCGAGTTCCCTAAAAATTAGGACGAGTTATGAAACAGTTCGATTGATACGCTGGAGTGGGAGGCTCAATTTAGTGTCTCCTTGTGTGAGTTAGTTTTGGAAAGGAACATGTGTGAGTCTCGAGTTCTAAAGCAGAACAAGTTACATGAGTCAGTTAGACTCAATTAACTTAATCAATCACCAGTTTGATGTCTAGAAATAAAAACTTGTCAGAATTAGCTAATTCGATTTGCTTATAAGGAGGACCAAGGCAGGAGTTGTATCATTATTCTTGAACTCGAGTTTGTGTGTGGAGCTTGTGAGAGAGAGAAGAGCCAAGGAGAGGCTTGTGCAAGCTTGATAGAAGGATATTTTTCCTTGTGGTATTTGCTAGAATTTAGGAGCTAATTCCTAAGAAATGGGAGCAACTCACGCGCTAGGAAATAGGGGCTTATTTCCTGGGTTTGTGCAAGGAATTTGGAGAAGAGGAAAGGCAAGGAAAGAAGGCAACAGAGATCTGCGTTCTTGCAAGGGTTTCAAGCTTATAACAAGCAGGGAAGACAAGAGTGTTTTCTGATTGAAACAATTGTGTTGTAAGAGATATATTACTCAATTTCTATCAATAAAATTCTCAAGCAAGCAAAGGGATTTCCCAGTTGGGTTCCTTAGAAAAATATTGTGTTTTGTTACTGTGTGATTTATTTCTGTTCTATTCCGCCGCAAAATTAGTGGAGAAATTCTGTGTTTTGTGAATAGAAACTAGTTTTCGGAATTGTTTGTTAAGCAGTTGCAGAATTTCAAGAAAATTCTACAAGTAGGTCAAAACATTGACTCTCCATACGACTATCTCTTTGACAATGATGACGCTTTTTATCAATACTCTTAACTTCTTCAAGAAATCTTGCACTCACAAACTGAATTGGTTGGAGTAATCTAGAATATGAAAACTATTTTCTTTGGTGTATCTCAATCCATGCCGATTTTTGTTGAATGATATTTCTTCCCAAGGTTTGATAACCATCTTGGCAAGCTCTTGATGTTGTTTTTAACATCTTCACATTTATTGCTATCATCCTTCTGTACTTTTGACTCATCTGCAATCACTCTTTCTTTCATGAGTTGACTTGAAGATTTCATTTCCATTAGGTCTGCTGTATTACAAGATGCATTATCCATCTACGTTATGTCTTGGGCATCACAAGTTGCATCAACTTCTGTCATGATTTCATCTATATCACCTACTGCATCAAACTTTTGAAGAGGGTCCTCTATATCACATGTTGCATCAATTTTCTCTAGTAGTTTCACTATGTCACAACTTTCATCAACCTGTTGGATGAGTTCATTTGAATAAAAAATTGCATTCATTGTTTGAATGAGATCTTTTGTGTCACAAATTGCATCTACCTTTGCTGTAGATTTTGCGTCAATCATATCATCAAGTTGATCTCGCTTTTGCCTCAATTTTATCTGAACTTTGAAGTGCATCAATCAATTGTTTCTACATAACCATATTACTTTGAAGATTATTTGCTGACTGCAATGTATCAGCCATTTGATCAATTATGCTTTCTTTGTTGTGTAAGTTCCACTCATTTTCTTTAATTTGATCTTGCAATTCATTTTTGTGCTCTTACAAATCCTTGATTTCCTGAGATGCATTTTGTAAATGCTCTCCTCCTTTACCCATTTTTCTGACACTTGCTTGCATTTGGTTCTTTTATCTCAGGCTCGGTTGATTTTATGTTACTTTAGGGTGTCAGGTACTACTGATTATGCACTCTAAAGTCTGATTACAATATCCTAACTTTGATGACTCACTTGACTTTGGTTATGATGACTTGAATTTTGATGACAATGATTTGACTCACTGGACTAGAACCCCTTCAAGGAATTATGCACTAATGCACACAAGAGCACACAATTTGTCCTTAGACCCCCTTATTCAATTTCGAGGTGGTCTAAGACTAGATGCAAAGAGAAGAAAACAAGATGCAACGAGAAGAAAACAGGTCTCTAGGGATCACAAGTCTTCGGTAATCTCCTTTTACAAAAATATTTACTTATTCACTCTTGTCAAACTTTTAAAAGTTGACACTATAGTGCTCGTACCTGTTGAACAGTTTCTTCAAATCTTCAATCACAAATTTTCTATTAAAAACCCTTTGTTTTATTACTACCTTTCCTCCCTTGGTAAATATCCAATAGAAAGCAAGGTCCACTTTAAAGTTTTTGCTAGATGCACCTAATTCAACCTCTGCTTCCATTTTTTTTTTATCACATTAATGTGATGCTAACTATTAAATCAAGCTTTGAAACATTAAATATTGGAATGTATCAGAAATGAAAATACGCTAGCAAACCTTTCCTTGAGATCATTTTTTAATCATTTGTCATAATTCTTGGTAGAACCTCCAATCCTATACATCTGCTTTGTGCATTGCATTACCATAATACACACATCCACTACAACAGGCTCATGCTCTCCCAGGGTAGCTGTGTATAGGGCTTCAGGTCCAATGGCTGATTGTAGAACCCCAAAAAAAACTATCCTTGCTGTTATGCCTTCAATACACTGACCTCAGTGCTCTTATTCTCATAATAGATCACTGAATACAGCATCGAATTTGACAAACTCACCTCCATCTGAAGAAGAAACCATTGGTTTAGATATAGAGGGAGTTATGAGTTAAAGATCTAGCAGTTAGCTCATCCAATGCGCCATTTCCCATCACAAAATCACTGTGATTCCGCTGGCCTAAGTTGTTAGATTGTTGTTGCACCCAATCACAGATCTTAGCCTTTTTGATGGTGACACCATTCACTTCCTTGCTGTCTGGATTCGTTTTCTCACATAGAATTTGAAATTGGGTCGTGGGAAAACATGTGGCTGCAACATTCTTCTTATCTTCATGTTTTCATCTTCCCATGGATCTACCGGGTCCAATGGATAACTATGATAGATAGAACTACGTTTTGGCATAAATATTAAATATTTTTAACACCAAAAGCGGATCATTATCTGCAGATCTGAGATTAGAATGAAGAAGGGTGATTCTTTGAACTGACTTTAATCTCCAGCGACTTAAGTCAATAATGACTGTCAGACTTAGAACTGTTTGGAAACAGCTAGGCTTTGGTGGTCAAGACAATGGATTTGTTTCATTTCATTTTTAATTATTTTACTCTGATGGCAAAACATTCCTTCCTTTGGCAGAGATGACACTCCTTTTTTTTAGAATTGAGAGAAACATTCTCTACTTCTGCAAGTAACTTTATGCTCCAATAGATACACCGGACTTATTTAAACTTGAATTAGTATGCTATATTGAAGCGTACTTCATCATCTGCGATGGTCATAAATTTGAAAGGTTATGTGAAGAGTACATGGAACATTCTCTTCAATGATCTGTTATACCAGAGTCAGATCTGCTATACCAAGAGGGGCTGAGTACAGACACGATTTAAGGTCATAATCTGATTGGCACACGTGATTCAAAACCAGATCACTTGCTAGGTAGATCCACAGTGCAGTGTGAAGGATTCTCAGAGTAGTGGCTTATAATTACTAAAACACATTTGGATGACTGAAACTTGATCCAGAGCAGGCCAAGTAAACAGTGAACAATGGGCATAGTATATGTATTCAAGGTGCGAGTGGCATCATTTTTTTTCAGGAGCCACAACTGCTTTTGCTTTAGGTTTATATGTTTTACACGGAGACTACCAAACCGGCCATCAGATTCTTTCACAACATGCTAAGGAATTATTTAATACCGTCGATGGCCGAATCTCAGAATTGGAAAAGCTGAAACAGAATGCGACAGCATCATCCCTCTGACAGCCCTTTGCCTTGCAAGATAGTGAGGGGCGAATCCAACGATGTGGTGAATTTTTTTTATCGGATGATACAAATTTGGGGTTATAGTATTTATTCCAAAGGCCAAGAAACCCACTGCGAAGCCATTTGCACAGGGTGCCCACAGGTTGAATCAGCAGAGAAAGAATCACAAAACCCGGGGCGATGCTACTCAAGCAGGGCAAGAAACACGATGCTAAGAATTGGTTTTTGGAAAAGCTAAAACTTCCAAGAAATCACATGATAGATGATGCTAATGATGAAGCTACAACAACTGGTTCTAGATCTGGATAGTGTGAATGGATGAAGAGTGGTCAGTGGGCCACATTAATATACTACAATTGCAGAAGAGATCATATCAAATGTCAAATTTAAGCATATTAGGGTGTGGCCTAATGCACTGAGAGAAGATCCCATCAGCATCCAAAATCTCTATTTTTACATAGATTTGAGTAATCTACCATACCAATCTCTCTTTCACCATGAATCTGACATTGAAGATCTGAAGACATATTTCTAAAATACATTAAAATAACAAGAAATCAAGATAACTATGACCTTGTTTGCAGAGTGGCTTCTTCATGCTTATCTCGGCACTATCCATCACCTTGAGTTAGACTTCACCTCTCATGGAGAACTACCATGGCTTAAATCCTTTCTTAAACATTGATTCTTCGTGGCCTTCTCATCACCATGATTCTCTCATCAGTCTTTCTTAACTATGGCTCTGAAACCATGTTAAGAATTAACATGAGTGAGACAAGACAAGCAAAGTGTTGGAAAGAGATTAATGCTGTTGTATATCACATGGTATTGATCCCAAGATATGAATTTATAATACATCAATTTGACCTTCTTGATCTTCTAGATATAGATCTAGATCTCATTGACAATTCATCAGTGGATCATGACAACACCTCATTAAGATAAGGATTACAACTCATGGCAATATGGTCTTGGAATTTGTGATTGTCTGGTGACTCAGTTTAACATTTTCCCTATATGTAAGATTGCTAAGGCTGTGGAGTGGAGGCAAAAGGTAATATTTGAAAAGTAAGTCTTAACAAAGTGAATGTTAGTAGTATAATGGATTGTTGAGTGATGTGGGAACAAAAGGTGATGGAGAACTCCAAGATTAGTGCCTACCAAACCTTAGGCAAAATGGAATTGTCATGTTCCCAATTTTTGTGAGTGCAAAATTTGCTAGGGAGTTTTGTCAATTTTGGAGATATTAAATAAAAAGGAGAAAATGTTATTTTTGTGGGAGAAAAGTGGAAATTATTATTTTAATGGAGAATGTTGGCAAAATAATATTTTATTAGAGAAGGAAGGTAATTATTATTTTAATGGAGAATAGCGGCAAATTAATATTTTATTGGAGAATGGAAAGAAATTATTATTTTATTGGAATGGCGGCAAATTATTATTTTATTCAAATGGCAGAAAAAAATGGAAAATAACCCCACCAATAAAATAATATTGACAAGGGAATCTAGGATCTTGGAGAAGATTCAATATTATAAAAAGAGAATGGACTCATTTTGCTAATCATTTTCTAATCTGGATAATTTCTCTTTGTATTTGGTTCGAGCTCAAGCGAGTTCCTACAAGAGGGTCTCAGGCGAGATTCTAAGCTTGTTTCGGTGGACACTATTTGCCACCCTAGCTAGTACCCTACCAATTTCTGTGGATTCCTTATGCCACCCTAGTTGATTATCTCAGGAGTTTATTGAAGATCAGATCAAGTTTGGATTGCAGGAAAACTACAGCACCAAGGAGCACATTTGTTGTGCAAAAGAACACGTTTATATTTTGCAAGGAGACTGAAATTGCTCCATCAATTCCAAGCTGAAATCCAAAGACAAATTTACTCTTGCAGTGGGACAATTTGCGCCAAGAAATTCATAGCTTTATGGTGGCTTAGTGGGTCAAATCTCCCATCATTTGGAGGGGCACGAGTTCAGTGTGAATTCTGGGCCGAGTTTCCTTTTATTTACTGCTGAATGTGATATCTATGGCTGAAGGTGGTTTATTTCCCATAGCTGGTCGAGCTTTGGGCTGAGAGGCAGCATATTTTGTGGCTTAGAGTGAGTCCCTGAAGTGCACCAAGAGGGGACAATGTTTATCAGTTCAAGGCAGTGTTCAATGAGCTGTAGCAGACTTGAAAATAGGGTTGAGTTTTCATTCAATTTGAGGGTTGTCTATTCCCTAGTACGAGCTGGGTATTGAAAGGCTTACTGTAGAGTCTTCTCGCTATGGAAGGTTGATCCCATTGTGAAGAAATATATATCAGGTTCCCGTAACTCCTTATGGTTGTAATCTTTATTGCCACTGTACATTTTCTGAATATGTATTCCAGGGAAGAATGAAATTTAAATGACTGTCACTAATGTTGTTTACTGAGTTTATGCTTACTTAGTCCATTATGAATGCTGTGACACTATTGTAAAGTATTCTATGGCATTATATATGTGTCAAAAATAAAAAAATAAAAAGACAAGAAGCACACACCTACAACACTTTGCGTACCAACTATTTGTAAAAATTCCACAGTGAGCCAACTTATATAAACTTAGAAATTTTGTGGAATTTCCATCACATTTTGAGAAGGGAATGTTACAGTGGTATCAGAGCCAAAATCTTGGCTCAGCCTGTGGGAAACCCTCCATTTTATGAAATAAGAGCAAGACTCTGGCCAGCTGTGGGTGATATCGAGGAAGATGAATTCGAAGATCATAATTGAAGACAAAATACTTCCAAATCAGAAATTTGAAGACTATGACCGAGACTTCACAAAAATGTTAGAGCAAATGGAAGTATGGCTATTATCAAAGAAGAAAAGGAGCTACAGAACTGAAGCCCAAGACCCAGAAGCAGGAGAACATAATGCAGATAAAATTATTGGGGAAGAACGAGTTAAGGAAACAATGAATAGCGGTTCTGAGTTTGGGCACAAGATGGCACCTCGCTTGAATGGGCAAACACATGACCAGGATTTTGTTAAGGCACAAGTGACTCTGAGAAGGCATTGCATTTGCAGTACCTATAATCAGGAGGCACCACAGTTGTATGAAGGGCAGGAGCCAGCTTCCTTCAGGGCAACAGCGCATGGTTCGAGTATGGACAGGAGAGACTACTTTACCCATTCTATCAATGAGGATTCGAAGAAACTACCACAACTATTTGAGGTGACCACAAATTCAAGGTCGCAAGTTCTTGATCAAATTCAACTCCCTTTCAATGGTGTGTTGAAAAAGAGTCCTTGCCATCTCTATCATCAGGGTTCTTATAGGGGGCCACAATTTCAACAATGCAACAGTAAAGGGGAAGGTTCTAAAGCTAGACCAGTATGGGAGGATAAGTTACAGAGTGGAAGAAGCAGATCAATGATTTTGGTATCTAAACATCTGCAGGATATCAATAGTGTCACTTCAAATGTGCCGGATCAGTATTCCAACAAAACAATTACAATTTATGATCCGGGCACGGGAGGATCCTTTAATGATGTTCACATTGTGGAACAGTATAGAGAACAATTGAATCCTGGATTAAAGGTCTATGAAAGGCGAAAAAGTAGGCACCAAATTCACACATATGTGAAAGCTACTTCAGCAACAATACCTCCTAAAGAAGTCACCCTTCCAAAAGGAGAAATATGTGTTGTTCACAAGCTTATTGGAACATGTGTGGGTACTGCTGAAAGATTATGAAACGTGGTTGGAGTCATTGTGGAGGATCAATCAGAGGTGAATGTTATATCTACAATGTCAAAAGTGACAGATATGATATATGATCTTGTGTTCAGAATCTCAGATCCATGGATTGCTAATCCTCTTCTACCAGGCGATATAGCAAGGGAAGATGTACCTGGAAATATTAGACGAGCTGAACATTTTTTGCCCGTTTTAAAAATGTGGGTACAATATCTGAAGATCCGTCTAAGAACTGAGGATGTACAAATAGAAGGGCTTGTGCCATTGATTGCTAATATTAATACACAGGCTGGCATTGACCAAAAAATGTTGAAATTCTGCTATTTGCATTCTCTTCTGGTGGCACCGGAAATAACTGATGCCGATGAATTTGTACATATCCAAACAGTGTTTGATTTTGCAACAGTTATAGGTACATACAACCATGGGTTTCCTATCATTATTATTGAGCCTTTTGATGACAGAATATCTGATGTTCCAAATCCTATTTTTCAGCTTAGTTGCCTTGATGCTTCACTTGCGACAAAGCCAGTGTTTCAGCATTTCCAATCGGTGTTGATAACATCAGGATCTCTCAGTCCTATAGATCTACACCCACGTCTGCTGAATTTCAATCCTGTTATTTCACAGACCTTTACAATGTCTCTGATGAGGGATTGCTTATGTCCAATGGTGTTGACTTGTGGCAGTGGTCACCTGCCATTGAGTACCAAATTTGATATGCACAGTGATCTTGGTTTTGTGAGGAAATATGGACGACTTCTGTTAGAGATGGTAGTTGTTGTGCCTGAAGGTGTTGTTTGTTTCTTTGTCTGTTACTCTTATATGGATGACATTGTCAACAGTTGGAATGAAATGGGCATTTGAAGGACATAATACAGCATAAATTAGTTTTTGCAGAGACAATCTTAGCTCTGGATAACTATCGCAGGGCATGTGGTTGTGGACGTGGTGTTGTCTTCTTTTCAGTTGCAGAGGGAAATGATTTTGATCAGCATTATGGACGCCTTGTCATTATGTTTGGTGTTCCTTTCCAGTATACTTTGAGTAGGATTCCACGTGCCAGTTGGGATTACCTTAGAGAAACATTTCAGACAAAAGGAGATTTTCTCACATTTGATGTTGTGAGACAAGCTGCACAATGTCTTGGTCATGTTGTTCAATCAAAGGCGGATTATGGAATGATGATACTTGCTGACAAAAGATACAGCCGTCATGACAAGCACTCAAAGTTGCCAGGATGGATATTGCCGCATTTAGGTGATGCACATCTCAATTTAAGCACTGACATGGCTCAACCATATGACAAGGCAGGCAGTGGTAGCAAGAAAACGTTGTTATCACAAGAAGATTTGGAGAAGATGGAAGGAAAACTTGATAGTTCTGATCAACTAATTTGTGAAGACGTGGCAAGCCTTGTTGGAAATGTTGTTGTCATCATATCATTGACTTCAAGCAAAATTCTCCTTAGTTTTGCACTTGCAGGTGTGTTGTGGTCACATTGGGGTCGTATTTTTGCTCCTACACTTGGTCCAATTTTTAACTGCCTGAACAAAGAAAGGAACCGTAACAATTGTTTTGTGTTAAGGATTGGAAAAGGGGTTTGCACTGATGGTTTGAAAACAATGGGTGACTTTTCGGCTGTTGTAATGGAGTTCTCTGCAAAGAAAACCGCGATGCAGCTCGTTTTTAGTGTGTCTTTGTATGGAGGAACTCATCATGCTCCTATATCGCTCATGGAATCACATGCTTATCAAGCAATAGATATAATGATGCAGAATTGTGTAGATTGCTTTGATTGCACAACATTTATGGCCTTGAATAAAACAAAAATTTACTATAACCGTAAGAGGTCTCAACAAAGGGAGATGAATGCTTTTAGTTTTCCTTATTTATCAATTTTAGAAAAACCACATGTACATGACTATAATGAGAGAGCTCAAAGGGTTGAGAGAGCTAATCAGGGTATCAGAGTTACTGCAAGATTTATATTGGATTGTCTTGTTTATATGCCTTCAGGGTTCCACACCTTTGCTGCACATATTTTCTCGGGATTGAGTGCTTTAGAAGCAGATGTATCTCAAATACCTTTACAGGAACGTTTTGCTTATAATGAATGTGTTATGCTCCATGACATTGGCCTTGCCACTGGTATTGTTGACTGTATCAATGATTATTGTTTTTTCTCACTTGATGCAGAACATTCCTGCTCGTCTGAAAAATGCCTTGAGCCAAGGAGTATCGACCAGAACTTTGGACCATTTGATACCAAAAGCAATTATGGAGCATCTCAATTGGAAAGGATCCACTGCTCAGATTTTAAGAGAAAGGAAGAGTCCCTTGATGAATTGCAGTCAGAAAATTTGGATGATCAAAATGACATCCCAAGAATTGTGATAACTGCAAGCCTAGAAGCCAAGCCTTGGTGATTGATAGGTTAATGCAAAATTTAGAAAAAGTGATTCAGGATGATGCGAGAAGAATTATTGAAGCTATTTGACATGATAAAATTGGGCTAGATTTGAAACTCGAGTATAATGAGCCACTTCTCTTGAAGGAACAACAAGCCTGTTTGAGTCATGCATTACTGTGTCTTTCGCAGAAACTTTATTCTCAAGATTCTTATTTCCTCTTTGAATTGGACCAAAATGCAGATGATAATGCTTATCCAGCCAATGTGGAACCAACTCTGACACTTATCCCACAAAGCGTCAGTGTTATGATTCTCAGTAATGAATTGAGCTTCACTACCAAAAACTTTAGATCTCTTTGTGATGTTGAGAATTCATGCAAAAAGGGGTCCAAGACTGACTTTATTGGGCAGAAAGGCATTGGCTTAAAATCACTATTTTGGGTAATCGATTCACCACAAATTCATTCATGTGGTTTCCATGTAAAGTTCAATATCACCACAGGGAAACTTAGCTTCATTTTGCCAACCCCTGTACCTCTGGTATGCAGTCATGAATTATTTACCAGATATCTCGCCACTGGAAATGAGAATTTAAACTGTCCTATTTGGAATACATTCATAGTTCTTCCTTTTAAATACTCACTCTTGGAAGGAACAAGAATGAGGGATGGAGCATGCTATGGTGGGTTACCTCATATAATAGCAAAGTGGAATAATGATGCTGCCACATTCTATAGGCCCATGTCACACGGTTCAGGTTTGAGATCGAGTTCGGAAACAATCAAGTTTGATTCAAATTCGAATTTTCCGATGAGGTTTGGCATTAAGTTCGACTATATATATTTTTCAATATATATATATATATATATATATATATATATATGACATTAAATAATAAAAAATCAAAATCAATCAACAAAACTATATTAGTAGTGAGCACCCACGAGCCACAAATCATGACCACTATAAACTTCACGCCCCGGGTGGCGGGGACAAGCAATGTCTAGAAATTGAATTCAGGAAATTGCAGAGAATACAACACGTAGCGGTAGCACTGAGCACAATAGAGCAAGTACACTCAGGCTGAAGTTGGCTTGTGAAAATCTATCGACAACCATGGCAAATAAAGCCAAACCAATGGCAACCGTGGGAAACTAATTGGTGGGAAGCAGAACAAGATAAAACCATGTGCTGCCCGTGGTTTTGCTCATAAACCTTAAAACAACTGACAAAAACCGCCTGAAATCTAACCTCGAACCCCAAAAAAATTAAAAAAAATTATAATATTCGGCTTTAGGTTCGTCTTTAGGTTCACCTTCAGGGTCAAATTCGTTGAGGTTCGAATTCATTAAGGTTCGACTATCAGGTTCGCCGAACTTGAATGAATTTGAATTAGTTTTTTGGGTTTGCCAAATTTCTAATTTGGCGAACCCTGTGACATAGCTATAGGCATACTTGGAATCCCGGAATCTATGTACAGATTCTAAATCATCAGAGTAGAGTTTCTTCAGGCATATTTGGGACCCAGGACTACAGGAATGGATTGCTTAGGACAAACAATCTTAGGAGGGGAGGACTGTCATGTTCCCAAATTTTGTGAGTGCAAATTTTCAATTTTGGAGATATTAAATAAAAAGGAGAAAATGTTATTTTTGCGGGAGAAAAGTGGAAATTGTTATTTTAACGGAGAATGGCAGCAAAATAATATTTTATTAGAGAAGGGAGGTAAATTAGTATTTTAATGGAGAATGGTGGCAAATTAATATTTTATTGGAGAATGGAAAGAAATTATTATTTTATTGGAATGGTGGCAAATTATTATTTTATGCAAATGGCGGAAAAAAATGGAAAATAACCCCACCAATAAAATAATATTGACAAAGGAATCTAGAATCTTGGAGAAGACTCAATATTATAAAAAGAGAATGGACTCATTTTGCTAATCATTTTCTAATCTGGATAATTTCTCTTTGTATTTGGTTCGAGCTCAAGCGAGTTCCTACAAGAGGGTCTCAGGTGAGATCCTAAGCTAGTTTCGGTGGACACTATTTGCCACCCTAGCTAGTACCCTACCATCTTCGGTGGATTCCTTATGCCACCCTAGTTGGATTACCTCAGGAGTTTATTGAAGATCAGATCAAGTTTGGTTTGTAGGAAAACTACAGCACCAAGGAGCATATTTGTTGTGCAAAAGAACACATTTATATTTTGGAAGGAGACCGGAATTGCTCCATCAATTCCAGCCGAAATCCGAAGACAAATTTACTCTTGTAGGGGGCAATTTGCGCCAAGAAATTCATAGCTTTATGATGGCTTAGTGGGTCAAATCTCCCATCATTTGGAGGGGCACGCATTCAGTGTGAATTTTGGGCCGAGTTTCCTTTTATTTACTGCTGAATGTGATATCTATGGTTGAAGGTGGATTATTTCCCCTAGCTGGTCGGGCTCTGGGTTGAGAGTCAACATATTTTGTGGCATAGAGTGAGTCCTTGAAGTGCACCAAGAGGGGACAATTTTTATCATTGCAAGGCAATGTTCAATGCGCTGTAGCAGACTTGAAAATAGGGTTGATTTTTCATTCAATTTGAAGGTTGTCTATTCCCTAGTATGAGCTGTGTATTGAAAGGCTTACTGCAGATTCTTCTTTGCTATGGAAGGTTGATCCCATTGTGAATAAATATATATAAGGTTCCTGTTAAGTTATGGTATATTCTATGCTTATAACAGTTTACTTATTTTTCTTATTATATTCCATAGATTAGCAATCACATGTACATAAAGTAAAGTGCAGATAGAACATTAAACGATCGACAAAAAACAAGCCAAGAAAAGAGACATATGATGTGGCGGCTAGCCAGGGACAAACCCCACAATGTGTGGAGAAACCCTTTGATCAAATCTTCTTTTATCTTCAATAATTCAGCAGAGAGAAATAGTACAATAAATCTGATTTATATCAGTAGTAGCAAACCCTAGATCAACAGCATCAACGTTAGCAGCTTCATCATCAAAACTAGGGCAGTCGATATCTCACAAAACGACCGTCGGATCGGCTTGATTCCACCACCAAAAGTTGTAGCCTTCAGAGGAGGTTCAGATGAACCTACAACGCAGTTCAGATGAGGAGATCTTCTGGTCCACGCAGGTCAAACTTCACTTATGCAGTTGCAGCTTCAGTTTCAGCAGCTTCCTTCAAACTAGGGCAGTTGATATCTCGCAAACCGTCCGTCGGATCGACTTGATTCCACCACCAAAAGTTGCAGCCTTCAAAGGAGGTTCAGATGAACCTACAACATAGATCAAAAGAGGAGGTTTGATGGTCCACGCTGGTCAAAGTTTGGATCTGCAGTTGCAGCTTCAGTTTCAGCAGCTTCCTGCTTCACATGTATGAGAGAGAGACCCTTTTCTGCGCAGTAGAGAAGAGACTCTTTTCTGCACAGTAGAGAGAGAGAGATGTGATGAGATGAGTGAGTGCAAATGATGAAAATTCCTCCTGTATTTATACACAATTGTTGATGTTGGAATAGATTCGACTGTTGGGCTCCTGAGCCTACATGAGTTGTAGGTCGGCTTGATAATAATTCCATAATCAAAATAAATTCATATCTCCATGAATACTTATCGGAATCGGATGATCTTTAGATCAATCCTACACCTCTCGATGAGAGGAATC
>APFE031006319.1:11770-45585 GCA_000404065.3 Pinus taeda
TTGGTTGGAATTACCACTCCTCAAACTATCAAGATAGAAGGGCATATCAAGAAGAAAAATGTTCAAGAAGTGAAAGATCACATCGAGCATCAAGAAATGAATCTGAACATATCTTGTAAAGGATTGGAAGAAATTACCACTCCTCAAACTCTAGAGATAGAAGGACATATCAAGAAGAAAAAGGTTCAAGCAGTGAAAGATCACGTCGAGCATCAACAACAAGTTCTCCAACTTTTAAAGGATAACACCACTTCGGTGCAAATTCAAACGAAACAACAGGTAGATCAACATCGTAGTGAAAAATGTTTTGATGTAGGTGATTGGGTATTTTTACTGCTACATCTCAAGCAAGCTATTCATGAGAAGGAAATGTTGGCAATACTACATGCACTTAAAAAATGGCGACCTTACCGAATGGGAAGACTCTTCAAGGATGAGGATGTGGAAGCATTGTTTTTTGCTATTTCTATTATCCAATTAGATTGGATAAACGAAGCAAGGGATTAATGGAAGAAGGACGAAGAAGTATGGCCACTTATTCAAAAGTTGCAAATTCAAAAGTTGCAAAAGATCCTAATTCAAACAATATTGCCAGAAATTAAAGAGGAAGGAAAAATCATATTGGAACTTGGAGCAATCACAGAAACAAGAACCCGACAACTACGAAATCGATCAATTTCAGAGTATCTCATCAAGTGGAAGAACTTACCCGTTGAAGATTCCACATGGGAGGACAATAATTTTATACAGAAGCTCAAGAACTACTCAAGCGTGAGGACAACGTTTTTTGAGGAGGAGGGGATGTTAGCCCTATACTACTATGTTACCCCTTATTGTTATTAGTACAACCCACTATTATATTGATGTACCCTGTAGTTGCCATATTGTACTATTGTGCCCCATAGAGCTCACTATGTTATTATTGTGCCCTTCTTATTATGTTTGTCGGCTCTGATTATGTTATGACCCCTTAGACTCCTATACATAGGAAGGAGGTCTTTTCATTTGTATCATCCAAGAATTGTTCATTTATGTAATGTAAAGGAGGCTGCCCCCTCGAAGAGGCTAAATTCTAAGGTGTTGATCTATCTTTTCTTGAGCTGGTTTCATAATAGAGGATTTGAAAAATCCTGATGAAGGGAATGAATGAAGGGTTAGGCTGGGTCATGAATGAACCATGCAGCAGAGATTTATTCAAGGGGCTCAACCATTAGGAATTGAAAATTTGACTCGTCATAGAGTTAAAATCACTGGGATGAAACAGACCATTCGAAGAGATGAAAGATCAGACTTCTAGGGGACCCATTCAAAATTGCTACCAGGGCAAGTTTTAAAAGGGTGGTGGTTAGGGCCACAAAAAATGGTGAACTGCTGGGCGAACCAGTTATCTTTGTTTCCAAATAAACCTTGGATCAATAACACATCAGGGTATTAAGATAAACTTGAAATGCCAACTATATAGATGGACAGGCATGGGTTCCACTTCAACATTAATTTCTTTAGGCGGGATAAAGACAAATAGCTTCTACTGACTGATAGGGTTTTGACAGGCATTATCCAATGGTAGTATTATGGGATTTATTGACCTTTCTTTACCTGTTCCCAACTTTCAAAATCCTTTTAGGGCCATCACTGGTCTGCCAATACCTGTTTTAGGTGTGTACCTCAGCTCTTTATGTAGATATGTTTATTTGCACTTTATATAAGAATTTCAGTGCTATATTTTCATAAAATTGAATGGAGCGCAGTCATGGATCATGCCATATTGTTAAACAACTTAAGCAAGGTTGGGCTTGTTATGTCAACCGGTACTCTGAGCCCAACAATAGTCCCTACTCTAACCGGCTTCCCAAACAACCTGTCCTTCTAGATTGGCACAAGGACTTGACATTTCATTTTCTTCTAAATAAGTCCTTCCAGTTTCAGGCACAAAGACTAGAGCACAATTGGATTTGTCACAGGGTGTATGACATTAATCTTAGCCCATGAAAGGAGGTATACTTGTAGATGATAAGTATTGGAGAATTTAGTGTGGTGGATGGGACCAATGGAGAATAACTGCAAACCTTACAGGCAAGTATAGGCTAGGTTTGAATGGGATTTATTAAAAAAGCTGCGTTCCCCCATGCTAGTCCAGCTGTAGTTACACATTTTTTGTTTTATAAAGATGCCTCAAGATATCCAGGTTATCAATGGATCTTACCTAGTTCTCAATAGATGCCAATGAGTGGCTTTGGTTTGAACTCCATAGCTGATTTTCAAGTTCTCATGGGCTGATTGAAAATTTGTTTGATTTGCAAGTTAATGATGGGTTTAGAAACAACAAAATTATCAGTAGGTTAATGAGGGAGGGAAAGGCTGAATGTGGTGAATGAGGGAAAATCTGAGAGGTAAAACGAGGATGGAGGACTGAAATCAGTTGGCTAAGAAAGGATTGCGATTCAAAACAACAGGAAAATAAACTTTGCAGAAAACAAAAGGAAAAGACAGAAATACAACTAAACTAACAACAAAATGAAATGAACTCTAACCTAGTCAGGAGGTAACCGCCATGCAGTGGCTACTAGAAGTATCCCTTCAAATGCTGGCCATTAACAGGGAGCTTTTCAGTCTCTCCCTATAATGTTTTCAACCTGTAAGTTCCTTGACCAATTTTTTCGACAACTTAGAATGGGCCCAGCGATAAGTGTTGGAATTTCGTGTGTTTGCCTTTTGGCTCACTCAGCTTGTCCCATTTCAGGACTAGCTCCCCTACGAAATTTTTATCTCTTGCCAGATGATGATCAAACCATTTTTTTACAATCATTTGGTGATTTTTGAATTTAATTCTGGCTCTATCTCTTAATTCCTCCAACCTCATCAGTTGGTTGATCCTTTCTTGAAGCAAGGCTGAAGGGGTTCCTCTTGAAGCTTGGGAGAGCTGTAAGGAGGGAAGAGTAACATTTGGAGGCAAGATGTCTTCCTGTCCGTAGACGAGGAAGTATGGGGATTTTCCTAAGGCCACTTTAGGGGTGACCCTATCGGTCCAAAGGGCATTTGTTAGGGCATTGTGCAAGTTCCTCTAGTTGTCAGCGACAGACTTGTGGATTATGCGGATAAGGTTTTTATTTGAAGACTCTGCAACTCTGTTTCCCTGGGTGTAATAGTTTGTTGCATACCTTATGTGGATTGATTTATCAATAGCAAACTCAGTCAATTTCAGTGATGAAAAGTAAGAAGCGTTATCAAATATGAGAGTGTCAGGGATGCCATACCTATTTATAATGAATTTCTCAATGAATGATATTACCTCATCTTCATTCACCTTCTGAAGTGGGATGGCTTTCGTCCATCTGGTGAAGTAATCAGTCGCTATGAGTATATACTTATGCTATTGTGAAGACTTTGGAGTGATCTCGCTTATGACGTCTAGGCCCCATTGTTGGAACGATCAATAAATCATAACAGGCCGGAGGGGAACATCAGGCTTTCTTTCTCATCCTATAGCGGTTTGACACACCTTGCATTTGCGAGCATGGGTATGTGAGTCTCTGAACACTTTGGGCCAATAATACCTAGCTCTTAATATTTTGTGAGCAGTGGTCTCTCTGCCGTAGCGACCACCTGCTGGGTCATCATGCATTTCTTTCAATACATGGTCGGCATCATCCTTCTCCAAACACCTTAGCCAGATTCCATCATGATTTTTTCTGTATAAGATGTTTTTGGCCAAATGATACTGATTGGATTTCAATATGAGTGCTCTCCTCTGTGATGCATCCATGTGTTTAGGACACGATCCTCGCACTAGATAGAAGCGTATGTCGTAGTACCACAACTCAAGGTCCAAAAAGGCTTCTGACATTTCTTGCTCATACATCAATGCTTTGCTACTCCATAAGGGCTCCTCCCTGAGTTCCATTTGTGCAAATTGCATGCTCAGCGTTTCTAGTTCTTCAGACGCCCCTTCTTTATCCGTCAAGGATTCTGCTGCTAGCCTGCAATGTCCCTACCCTCGAACTATATGTGTCGGCTTTATCTCGAGGTCGAACTCTTGAAGGGTGGTTATCCAATTCCCTCTTCGTTCACCCATTTCCTTCTGCATGAAGAGGGCTCTTACAACAATATGGAGAACAATTACTTTGGTCCTGGTCTTTAGTAAATAAGGGCGGAAATGCTTTACGACCTTGAAAACTACATAACCCTGTTTCTCCAAGTCTTGGTAGTTGAGTTTTGCCCCTTGGAGATTAGAGCTCATATAAGAAATAGGGACTTTGTTGCCTTTGTTGTTTTTCTGAGTGAGTATTGTGGCATATGAAACATCAGAAGCAAAAGTGTACAAGAAGAACTCCTTGCAGAAATCGGGGCTGACCAATGTAGGGGCTTCATCGATGGCTTCCTTGATTTGCCGAAATGCTTTCTTGGCTTCATCGCTCCATTTGTACACAACGTCTTTCTTCATCATCAACTGCATGGGGCACACTATTTCCGCGAAGCTTGAAACAAATTTTCTAACGAAATTAATCCTCCTGAAGAAAGATTGCATGGCTTTCTTATTGGCAGGGGGTTGTATCCTCATGATGGTCTCTATTATTTTAGGATCAATAACAATCCCTTATTTAGAGAGGATATGACCTAGTAGTTTCCCCTCTGTGACTGCAAAGATGCTCTTCTTGGGATTCAATGAAATTCCATACTTTTGGCATCTTTCGAAAATTTGTCTCAGGTGATGGATATGATCCCTGGTGATATGAATACATAGTGATGTCATCCATGTAAACCACTATTGATCTCTTAATCAACCCTCGGAAAGCTATGTCCATAGCTCTCTGGAATGTGGCGCCTGCATTAATGAGTCCAAAAGGCATTTTACGATATGCATAGGTGCCCCATTTAGTGTTGAAGGTTGTCTTAAGTTGATCCCCATGAGATACCAATACTTGATTATATCTTAAAAACCCATCTAATAGAGAAAACATTTCAGACCTAGAAATGCACTGAAGGATGTGTTCCATAGAAGGGACAGGATAGTTATCCTTTTGAGATGCTTTGTTCAGGTTTTTGAAATCAATACATAGCCTGATGTCTCCATTTTTCTTTCTTACTGGCATGAGATTGGCTACCCAGCACGTGTGTCTAATCAAGAAGATGATTTTAGCATCCGGAATTTTGTTTAATTCTTTCTTCACCAACGGTTTTAGGCTTGGATGCATCTTATGCAGCTTTTTTTGGTAGAGCCTGGCCTCCTTTTCCAAAGGGATTACATGCTACATAACATTGGTATCAAAGGTCTTTAGGTATTCATATGTCCACACAAAGACGTCCTTATAGTCTTTAAATAGCTTGACAAATGTAGTCTTTTCTTGTGAAGAGCACCCAAGGCCCAGATTGACATTTCTTGGGTCTTCTTTGGTCCCAAGGTTGACTGTTTCATACTTAATGGACAAGCTATGCGTTTTTCAGTTAGTCGGTTTCTTGAATTTATCATGCAAGTCATAAAAGTGCTCCATTGTAACGATTGATTTGGGGATCACATTGGGCTAATCCTTTTTCTCATATTCCCTCTCATTCATAAGCCTATCATGTTCTCTCTTATCAATGATTGCATTCTTGAATGTCTCCTCGCAATGCAAGAACTCAAGGATTTGCTCATCATCTTCGAACACCTGCCAATTTGAGATGTTATCAGGCACATATGGTTTGAAAATCAATTCAACATAACATTTATTCTTCTTTAATCTGAAATCAGGAAAAAGTTTAGCAGCCATACTAGCCATCAAATCAACATCTTGGTTTTGCCTTTGAGGTATGTATGTGATATTAAAGGAACCAAAACTGTCAATTAAGCTCCATACCTCATGCTGGTATCTTACTAGGTGTGGCGAATTGTAGTGTATCCTTTTCCTTATCTGATCCACAATTATCTGTGAGTCACCAAAAACTTTAAGATTTTTCACTTCCATATCAATGGCTTTCTCAGGCCCTACAACAAGCCTTCATATTCTGCTATGTTGTTGGTGCATGCAAACTCCAACCGGCTGGCCATCAAATGTTGGTTCCCTTGTGAGTCAATGAGAATACTTCCAGCACCTTCACCTTCAAGGTAGTTATAGCCATCAAAATAGAGTGTCCAGAATATAGAATCTAATGTTACATTAATTGAACTACTATATAAGAAATTATTCCTATCATCTACTATAATACAGGATAGTTCATCAGTTGGATTATGGGAAGGAATTTCCAACTGTGTGTATGTCAAAGTTTCTTCAACTGTTTCTGCATGGAATTCTTCAAAACAGGTTTTCGTGGCACAAACATTGAAACTATAATTCCCAAGGATGGAGTTGGTAAACGTTATAGGTTCATTGGGACCATTTAGTTCTGTTACCACATACTTCATGTATCTTTGTCGATCAACTCTCAGCATATCACCTTTTCCCTTCTGAGGCAACAAGAGATGGGACCAATCAATTGAGAAATATCCATTGAGTTTTTTTGACCAATCCCTACTAAGCAACATTCCATAGGCCTCAGGTATATCAACTACCACTATATCAATGACTTGTGTGTACTGTGGTTTAGCAACCATCCAAATCAACACATCTTTCAATTCTCCAATTACTTTCACATTTGTCCTGTCCAATTGCATAATTCAAGTCCCAATTTTCTTAGGTATTGCATGTAGTCTTTTAGCAACAACATAAGCATCACAGTGGATGAGGCACCAGAATCTACCAGGCAATTGTGTATGTTCATGTTGAGGATTTCAAATGTGATAAGGAAAGGTGGGTTCATGGATTTTGATTTTCTCCCTATCATGGCTGCACTGACATCTTGGGGTTTTCGATTCATTTTGGACAGAGTGGCTTCCATAGCTAATCGTGTTTGGGCTGCAATGGAGGTGTTGACAAGTTTGGACACTAACTTCTTGGTTTGGCTGCTTGGGACGGTGGGAGTTTTGGAATTTCTCTCATTCATAGCTTTCAAGAGCAAATCTCTTTGCTGTGTTAATTTCAACAAATCAAAGTATGTGATATTAGCCCTAGATTTCTTAAGATCATCCACAATATTGTAATCAATGTTATAAACATGATAGGGTAGAGTCAACATACTGATTTTTCCATTCTTAGGTGGGGGTTTACCATCTTGAGTAGCCTTCGTTGCAGTGGGAGATGCATTTTCTTTCTCTGGAGGGTTTACAACAGGGGTATTCTTGGATTGACCACTGGGTCTACTCTTCTCAACAGGAACTTTGGGAGCAGGTGCCTTCACAGGGCAGACATCTTTCTTGGTTTGATCTATAGGCTTCATCACACCTGCAAGTGGCCCTTTGCTTCATGTGTGGATTTCTACCATACTGTCTCCTTGGTCATCATCATTCTCATTTGTATAGAAATCCCACAATATGTTGATTTTGGATTCTTCTTTCAAGGGCTCTTCTACTTGGTATTCTTCCTCATCTTCTTGTTCTGATTCTAGCTCCACTATAGGTTCTTCTTGGTTAAGGAGTGATCCGATAAGAGCCAACTCTTCTGTGTTTAAATTCCCTTCATTGGGTGGAGCAGACAATGCAAGTGGACCATGACTACCTTCTGTCTTCTTACGATAGAAAGGTTTGAAAGGTTTATTGTTATACTCTCCTCCACTCCCGCTTGTACTCTCTCCAGAATTCCTTTTCATATCAATGATTGTATTTGTTAGCTTCTTAATGATCCGATGCAAACCTTCTACATCTGTGGTATCATTTTCTTTAGTTTCAGCCCCTTTGTTATTACTCCCATTAATCTTCTTAGATGCTTGAGAGGCTTTATTTTGTTCGGTTGTAGGGTGGCATGTTGTGAGACTGAGCATTTCATTCTCGACTTTTACTACTTCATTGATAGCACCTTGTAAGGTCTGTGCATTACTCCTTTTGACCCACATCGTAGTAGAGACAGGGAGAGCAGTGATGTAGAATTCCATGGGCACCTCTTCTGTAGGTCTGGCGGTGGTTAGGATTCTGTTAAACAAGGTGTTGAACCAGATATTAAAATCCTTAACCTTTTCTTTGGTTTCCATTTTCAAATGGGATAGTTCTAGGACTAAGGTAGCAGGGGTTTTTTCATCCCCATACTTGTCTAAAAAGGCCTGTTGAAAGGTAGCCCACGAGGTGATCGATCCGGTTCTCAAGCTAAAGTACCATGTGGAAGCTGCACTAGTCAAGGTAAAAGGGAATAGGCGACATACTATATCTTCATCAGCTACCCCCAGCATGTGCATGACTAGGAAGAATGAATTGATATGGTTTTCAGCGGTGTCTCCCCACTCAGGGTCGAATTTAGGCAGTACCTTTTCTGCATTCTTGGTTAAGGGATGCTATTGCCCAGGTATCGCCACGACATCCTGAGCAGTCAAGGGAGGCAGTGCTCCCGGAGGAGGTGGGAGTTGGTTTCCACCCAGTGGAGGAATATTAGCCATATTGAGGATAGGGATGTTTTGGTTGACGGCTTTTTCGTTAGGAGTTTCCAAATCAGGCCAGGGATTGCCTTCAAACGGGGAATCCTCAGGGATTTTTTCCCAAAGAGAGTTGATACTCTACAAAGAATCAAGCACAATATCTTCAAGAGAAGGGGTTGTAGATGTTTCTTCATTTATGTGATTAACCCTTGGCTTTCTTTTTGCTATCGGAGGTAATGATTTAAAGATAGGGAGTTGTGATAGGGAACGAGCATAAGCCCAAGTAAGTCTTCTAACTGGTTTTTCCTGAGTGACAGGATACTCCCACAACGTCTCTTCTTCGAAATGAGGCTTTTCCGAGTGAGAGGAGGGGTCTTTTTGACCTTCACAATCCATGTATTAATCTTCTTGAATCCATGTGTGGCACTTATGGATGAAATCTTGAAAATTTGTGGACAGCTGTTCAAGCCCTCCTTCCAGCACCAATTTGTTGACATGGCGAATTTTCGCTATGCCAACAAGGGGAACTAACCCAATTGCAGGCCCCAATTAGATCTGCTTTTGTTTGGAGTGGCTAGTTCCGACGGGTTTTAAAGGACCACATGAACTGTTACCGGTGTTGAAAGATTGCTCCCTGGAGGAAGACTTCATTTAAATCAACAAAAGAAATAGCAAACCTATGTGTATCAAATCCTATCTACACTACTTCTACTTTCCTATGCTAAACTTAACTATTATAGTTTATCCTGCAGGAGCATAATAAAAGAGATTAAACACCATAAATAAATTCCAAGTCCAAAAGAATCAATTACTGATTTCATAGATGAACAAGGCTATATTAGAGCTTGATTGCAATCAGATTACTCATACGAGAATACACATTCCTTTCCACACAAATAAACCTGCAATTGGTGTTTAATATGGTTTTGAATTAGTGGTCACTCATAAGTTAACCAAGCAATTGAATCATATTCAAATAAACAAGACTAATCATGAACAATATGCCATCAATATGCACAAACACAAGTCACATTTATATTTATGCCAGCGACAACACTCTGCTTCAAAACACATAAAATCAAAGGAAAATAAATCAAAAACTAAAGGCTCCTTCTTGAACCAAACAGTCCTCTTTATTCACAATAAATCAAAATTGTTCTTCTCCAAACAAAAAGCCCTCTTCTCATCTTCGGAGGTAATACTTATGCAAAAGCTCATGACTCTTGGTCTTCCCTGCCTCTTCATCTCCCCCCACTGTTTTCGATATACAAATTGAGTATATGGAGATAGGATTGTTAGCATAACTACTGACACGTAGAAAGCATATCTGCTAGAGCGCTTCATTTCCTGAGGAAGTGAACAAATGTTGATAAAAAGGATGGTTGTGTGTTGCCTCCCCATGATGAAAATCGGGACAACTTTGCTTTCATAATGCACGGGCAACGTGTGGGATTCCGACCTGGAACGCCTAAGGCCGGATCTTTAAACACAAAACTTCTGCATACATGACTCATGGAATCCACTCCTGCGTCCTTTACTTCTCGCCTGCAGAGATAGTTATCATTAGCTTCATGATTGCGAACAATATGATAGAAATGTTCAAACAAAACATAAATGCTGCCTTCATTAACTTTTATAAAACTACGAGGAACAAGTGTGAAAGAAAAGGATTTATGCACAAACCACATGTAACACACAATTTTCCCGCTAAATCCATCGGCTTGGCATGGTTTTCGAGGGCTTCACTTAATCGCAATCGGGTATCGTCCCCTCCGCGGGTTGCAGTACCCATGCCTCCCACTTCCTCGATGTGCGATTACACTATTGGGACTCCACAGGGGTGCCTTTTACACTAAAAACCTGCTCCCTTTGTTATATCGGGAATTTTGGAAAACACGAGAATATAAAGAAAATCCCACTCCGATCACTTAGGATGGACCTCAAATTTTATGTATCGGGGCCCATAAATATCGTCGGGTCTGGCATATTGCATATCGCAATATGCACAAGCTTGGGGCTCTGTTGATTGTGATATGCGATATGGCCCCAGACTCGAAAACATATATATCATATTTGATAAGCTCAATGGGTCCGCCATATCAATGCGCACATTGTGTATAAGGTCCAGGCTCCACCGATATGCGATATGCAATATGGCCCCAGACTTGACATATGTATGAAGTATGGTTAATAGTGTTGTCAGGTCTGGAGTATAGTGGCACACATTATATATATAAGCCTTAGACTTTGTCCAAATGGGATATGCGACGAGGTTTCAGACTCGACATATATATGAAGTATGGTTAATAGTGTCATCGGGTTCGGTGCCTTATGGTATGCATTATGTGCCAAGGTTGAGTGCGATAAGTGAAAAAGGGATGATTTAGGCATGTTTGTGAAGTCTTTCATTGCAAAGAGTTAAAATGGAAATGAGGTGCGATAGAAGGTTTTGTGTGTTAAGTACACAAACGACTATAGTGAGGGTGGGGGTGATTATGCGTGCGGGCATAAATGTACTATGGATGCTTATGAGGATTTGAAAAGTCCTGATGAAGAGAATGAATGAAGGGCTGGGTTGGGTCATGAATGAACCATGCAACAGAGACTTATTCAAGGGGCTCAACCATTAGGAATTGAAAATTTGACTCATCATAGAGTTAAAATCACTGGGATGAAACAGATCATTCGAAGAGATGAAAGATCAGACTTCTAGGGTACCCATTCAAAATTTCTACTAGGACAAGTTTTAATAGGGTGGTGGTTGGGGCCACAACAGGCCTATGCCTTGATTGCAACATCTGTAAATGAAGATATGAGTCTTCATATTTCACCATTTTCAAATGCTTTTGAAGCCTTACAGAAGTTGAAGGAACTCTGTGACTCACACTTTGAACTTGAATTTGTCCAATTTATGATTAAATTGTTCAGTCTTGAATTACAAAATGATGATCCTCTTGCTTTAGCATTAGAAGTAATATCTATTATGCATGATATCAAAGTCACTAATGTTGAGCTAGACATTCCTCAGATAGCTTTTGTCAAGGTACTTTATCCCACTTATTCAAATTATCTTGAGTCATTGCAAGCAAATGGAAACCTCAAAGAAATTACCTTTGACTCCCTTGTGAAGAAATTTGTTGAGAGAGAGAAAGATTTTAGGAAGAAGACAACTCCTCAGTCTTTTGAGGAAGTTGTGTCTATTTCACATAGAGAGAAGAATCATGCTCAATATTCTTCCAGAGGAAGAGCTGGTCGAAGAGGAAGAGGAAGAATAAATTTCAGAAGCAGGGGGGAAGACACTCTCAAGGAAAAAAATATGATCTTCATTTCATACGTTGCAATAGAGATGGATCACATGATGCATCCAAATGCAAGTTGCCTTGGGAAAATAAATCAAGCCAAAGGTAAAACCAATGACAAAGAGAAAGGTAAAGCATATGAATCTGCTCACTATGTTGTGGCATATTGTAATATTGGATTAAATGAAGACTTGCTTAATGCTTCACTTGCTTCTTAGAAAAAAGATTGGTTGCTTGATTTAGGAGAAACTTGCCACATGACTTTTAGAAGAGATTTTTTTGAAGAATTTACTGATAATGTTGATGGAGAAGTATACTTTGCAGACAAATCAAAACTCAAGCCATCAGGGCTTGGCACAATCAGGCTCAAATTGCCTGGTCTTCCAGACTTTGTTCTGCATGATGTTTTATATCTCCCACAAATTAGGAGAAACTTGTTATCCTTGGTCCCACATCCACCAACAAGGACACTCCATTCATATGTTTTATGGCAAGGTTGAGGTCAAAAAAGCATCAGATCACTCACTTGTCATGATGGGGATAGAAGAAGAAAGACTTCTGAAGCTGTAAGGTACCTCTGCTCATGCACAAAATTTCTCATAAAGTTCTCATTTTGATGAAGGTACATTTCCATTAAGCATTTTATGGCATGCTAGATTTGAACACTTGAACTATGACAACCTTTGCTTTTTGAAGAAAATGGTGTTACTGGTTTGCCTACAATTCCTAGGAAACTTAAGCAATGTGATGCTTGTATTCTAGGGAAGCATAGCAAACAATCTTTTCATGATTCACATTCCAGAGATAGAAAACTCGAACTCATTCATTCATATTTATGTGGTCCAATGCCCATTCCTTCTGCAAATGGAAATAAATATATGATTACATTTATTGATGAATACACTAGAATGTGATGGGTTTATCTATTGAAGAACAAATCTGATGTTTTTCAAACATTCAATAACTTTCATACATGGATTGAAATGATGATGCAAAATATCATATTGGCTCTATTTGCACTGATAATGGAAAAGAATACACTTCAAATGAATTTGAAAACTATCTTCACCAGCATGGGATCAAACATCAAACAATTGTGCCTTATAATCCCCAACAGAACATAGTAGCTGAAAGAATGAATAGGACAATCTTAAATATGGTACGTTCTATGATGTTTTTCAAGAATGTAAAATTGATGTTTTGGGTTGATGTAATTCTGTGTTCTATATATGTAAAGAATATATGTGCATTTAATTCTATTAGAAACAAGACTCCTTATGAAATGTGGTAAGGCCACATTCCTTAGGTAAAGTATCTCAAGGTCTTTGGTTCCACCTGTTATGCCTTGATACCAAAGGTACAAAGAAACAAACTTGGTGCAAGAAGTTGTAAGTGTATCTTCTTGGGGTATTCAAATACCTCCAAAGCATGTTGTCTTTATGATGAAGTTAATAAGAAGTTTGTTGTATCTAGAGATGTTATTTTTCTTGAATCTTCCAAAGCTGACAATGTTGTTGAGTGGAAACTTGATCAGTTGGATAGATTTGGACAAGAAAAATCATTTCAAGAATTTGATAACCAAATTCCACATCTTGAAGGGGGAATTCCTATATTGTATCAATCTGTGGAATCTTCTTCTAAAGCACTCTCTCTCCCACATGAAGCTCCAATCACTGATGATACTTTGAGTGATGTGATTGACAGAATTGGGCGACTCAATCTTGATTTAGTCCCAACTCAGTTAATTGAGTAGCCTAGACCATCTCAGAAAGGTCCCCAAAAATGGCTGACAAAGACACTTGAAATTGTTCATCTTGATGAGGTTGGAAAGACAGGCACAAGAAATTCAACCAAGAAAAATGGAGGTGATGTAGATGATTCTGATTCACCTGTTGATATGGATGTTTCCTATGATTGTGAACTAAATTTGTCTACATATTTTGAACCAACTTCCTTCAAAGAAGTCGCTTTTCATGATGAATGGAAAGAAGCGATGCAAAAGTAGTATGATGTCTTGATAAAGAATGGCACTTGGAATCTAGTTGATCCTCCATTGGGAACCAAACCAATTGGCTGCAAGTGGGTCTACAAGAACAAGTATAAATCTAATGGCTCACTTGATAATCACAAAGCCAGGTTTGTGGCAAAAGGTTCTGCACAGAAGGAAGGGGTCGATTATTAGAAGACTTTTCCCCCACAACAAAATGGGCTACCATCCGAACACTCTTTGTCTTGGCAGCGCATAACGATTGGAGAGTTCATCAAATATATGTAAAAATTGCTTTCTTGAATGGAGATCTGAAAGAATTTTTTTTATGCCCCAGCCAAAAGGATTTGTTGTGAATGTACATGAGCATAAAGTATGAAAACTTGTGAAATCCTTGTATGGCCTCAAACAAGCATTGTGAGCCTGGTATGAAAAGTTGATTAGGCTTATGAAACTCAACTTCAAACATTATGATATTGATGATGCAACTTTGTTTGTCAATATAGTTGGCAAAACATTTGTATATCTTGTGGTATATGTAGATGATATTTTGATGACAGGGAACAACGAGAGCTACATTGCATCCATAAAGAAGGAACTGAGGAAATTTTTTGAAATGATTGACTTGGGCAATGCTCACTACTATATTGGTATTGAAGTAACTCAACATCCAAAGTATATATTCCTCTCTCAAAATAAGTCCATTGGAGATCTATTAAACATATTTGGCATGGATGAGTGCAATCCTTTGACTACTCCAATGGAATAGAACTTAAAGCTCACATCCATAGGATGCAACAAGGTATAGACAACTTGTAGGAAGTCTCAACTACCTGACTACTACTAGACCAAATATTTCATTTTTTGTTGGAATCCTCTCCATATTTATGCAAAAGCCTTGTGAGGGGCATTGGTCTGCTCCAAAAAGAGTTCTAAAGTACTTGAAGGGAACCCAAGGCTTTGGACTCGAGTATACACAGGTGGGAAACTTCAGCTTGATTAGATACTCTGATTCAGACTTTGATGGAGACAAAGAAACTGGGGTATCTACTTCAGGTTATGCTATGAGTCTTGGATCAAGAGTTATCTCCTAGAGATCACACAAATAATCAATTCCAACAGATTCCACAACAGAGGCAGAATATGTAGCAGTTGTTGAGGAAATAAAAGAAATTGTGTGGCTCATGAAAATTTTGGAATATTTGTAGGTAAAGCAAGTACATTCAACTCCACTCATGATTGACAACACCTCTGCAATAAAGTTTTTTGAGAACCAAAGTTCCATGATCGAACAAGCACATCAATAAAAAATACCATCTGATTCGACATCATGTTGAGGCCAAGACAATCCATTTATGTCATTGTTCCACTAATGAGCAGATTGCAGACATCTTCACCAAGGTTATTGGAAGAGAAAAGTTCGAAAGATTCAAAATGATGCTTGGACTCACCAACATCCATTCAGATTAAGGGGGTGAATGTTGACACCTAATCATTGGGATTGGGTGAACATTTGTAAATAATGTAAATAATAAATAATGGAGAATAAGAAAATGAAGAGACACTGGGAGGTGAAGCCCAAGAATCTCTCTCTACTTGTATATAACCATGAGCAACCTTAATGAAGAAATGCAATTCGTTTTGAGGAGTTACATCCTAGTCTAACAATATCTCAACCCATTTGTTATACTTGAACATGTTTCTTTGAAGTGTGGAAAATTTATGTTTTTTAATTAGAGCCCATATCATTTTGGTTTCTTTCGAGTGTGGTGTCCCTTTATAAATTCCAAGAAAAGTGGTTAAAACATTTATGGCAAAGGATTCCAAAGTATCGCAAAAAGGAAACCAAGTAGCTTGTTGTCAAGATCTAATGTGTCTTATTTGGAATAATAACCTGCAACATTTGTGCCATTACATCTTCATCATGATAATTCAAAAGCTGAGCTCAAGATACCTTATTAGTTTATCCTCCCCAAAATATCTATTCTTTTGCATTGTTATAAATGAAATTAAAGTATATTTATGAGTTTCTAATTCTAGAAATGCATAGACCTCTAGCTTCTTACTATTTTTCCTCTCCAATATCAACTTTGAATTATGCATTCCATAATGCTCATGCATTTCATTACAATTTAGGAACCTTTGTTTCATTATATTATGCAACACATACAAAATAGTAGTGGTTCTTTCAAAACCATCTTGCTTTAGACCCTGGACACTTTGGCTTTATAAAATATAGCTACAATAGGGGGTATTGCACCGTTGCATGGGGTTCAAGGCAACAACCTAGAATTTTTTTAGGTGGACCCAATAATGTTTGGGAAGACCCAAGGATGGTGGGTGGACCTACCCATGGTTTTGGACATGATGGTTTTCCCCATGGTATTTTATAGATTCGGTCAGGGGAACTACGATTATGTTCCAATCTAGTCTTAGTGACATTAGAAAATTAGGAGATTTTTAGATTATAGATTATTTTCCTTAACTTGATAATTATTTGTGATATTAGTTGGCCTTTTATTACTTCTTTAGTTCTTGTTCATAAAGAAATTACCAAAACAATGAATATCACAAAGAGACAACGTACACAATATATAGGCTTCAAGTCAAGGGAAGTCCCAGAAATAAAGTTTCTCTTCTTATAGAATCTTCTTACAATGATACTTCCAAGACCCAAAGAACAAAGCCCAAAATCCTCCCAAGCACCAAGTCAGCCCCCAAGCAAGATATCTCGAAGGCAACTCCAAAACTTTGACCTTCTGCAACTTCGCTCTAGAATTTTGGCCCTACAATTTCGGCCTCTTGCAACTGGCAGCTACACAAAAACCCTAACTTCACACATGTGAACACATGGGGAGATATTATCCCAAGAAAATTCAATTCTTCTTTCTTTTCTCTGTCCTTCTAGCTCTTTTTATCCTTCGTTATTGTAGATCAAACTTGTTATGAGTGAGTACTCCAAATGAGGTTGAGATCCTTGTATTAGTAGCCTTCTTGAGGGGTCAAATAGCCCTCCCTTAGGACGACTTGTCCTTGACTAGGGCCGACTTGGCCTTGGAGGAATAAATGGCCTTTTCTTGACAAAAATAAATAGTTTTCTTTGTTACAAAGAGAAAAATGAGTCTATAATACATGACATGAATTCTTCTATGTCCTAGAAAGACTTAGAAAGACCTACAAGCACGAAGAACATTGGCGCAGTGGGTAGGCTAAAGGGAGATTTCAACCGAAACACATTCCTCCAAATTTTTATTCTTTTTAGTCACTATGAAATGATTTGGTAGCATCTCGTTGTTCGTGTTGGATACCACCAACATATAGGGGATCTCTTCGTTATAAGGTCCCATTTATACCTCACATCGTTTGGTGTAGGAGTCTCATTTGTATGTCGTTTACTTAAAGGTTTGTCTTGGCTTAATAAATTAGCATGAGAGAGAAGTGCACATGTGCTTTTGAATGAGCAAGAGGGCGTGCCTTGTGAATGTTCAATTGTAGATGTATCAGGGTCCTTTTATTGCAAGGGGGGGAAAGTGAGCCTTTAAAAGAGAAGTAATAGTACTAATTTAATGGAAACACACACATACATATAAGAAAGACTCATCTAGTATCAAGAAAAATAGTTCACATAGATGCGATGATCGTTACAATCATTTCAACACATTTCCAACGAGTTAAGCACCATAGTCATTGAAATAGTTCAATTACTCCAGTACATGTGAAAGCCAACATGAATCATAAACATTACAAGAGTAGTCTTAAAACATTCACAATCCATGCATGAAAATGTGTTGGAAAAAAGGCTTCAAGTATTAAGAAAAAGTTCCAAGATGCATAAGTATAATGAACATCACTATCTCTAATAGTGGAGCGTTAGAGCCACTAATTGCTCCCCAAAAGTACTATCTCTATCTCTCTAATGCCTTGTGGGAGAAGCCAAGGGTAAAAGTCATTTTCTTAAGTAATGAGGGTCCTTTTTATAACTTGGGGCATGACTTTTCATGTCCTCGTGACTCTTGACTTTCTAAGTTCTAATGACATTTGGACTTATAGAAACCTTGGACTTCCAAATGACTTTAGGAATTACATATGACTCTTGGGGTTACATGTCTTTTGGACTTATAAACATGGATCTTTTGTCCATATATGACTCTTGGACTTCCACTTATTATTCTTCATAACAATTACATGGTTACATCATAACTTCCACATCATCATGTGAAGAGACATGACAAATCACTATTATTAATGACTTGGACTTGTAGTGATTGATGATATGGAATTTCTTCAATGGGTGACATGGTTGCCACTTATATCATTTCTCCTGCATGAAGCTTCTGATCATTTATGTCCTCACCCTCCAAAGGGTAAAGGGTCTTTGACCTCATGGAGTCCTTAGTGGTGCTTTAATCATCAGGGCTAAAACATGTTCTTTGCTCTCAAATTCTTCCTTTAACTTCCCTCTTTGCCCAATCTTCTTCACACAACCTTGCCATGTTGTTCTTGAAATACCTATAACTATAATCACTCATGGAAAGAAAACATCAGCTTGAAAAATATCTTGTTATAACATGTTTCATGCTGATTTTATATTCATGTCTTAGCAGTGCGCTCTCGAGGAGAAAGGAGGACTTATAAGAGAAAGGGTGCACTTCGAAAGGCTGAAGTGATGAAGCGTCATGGCTTTGGGATGCACTCATGCGCTCAAGAGGTGAGAGAGAAACTCAAGGGAGGGTATAGGGCACATGTTTGAAGGATAAAGGATGAAGCTTCAAGATCCCCAAGTGTGTTATGCGCTCAAGGGAAACAAGGAGGGCATATGGCATAGAGATGAAGGCTGAAGGAAAAGGCTTTGGAGCTTCAGAATGTGCTCAAGAAGGAAAAAGAGGGTGTAGGGTGCATTGTTGAAGGATGAAGGGGTTAGGCTTTGAGTCTTCAAGGTGCGCTATGTTGGTCAAAGTTGTCATTGATGTTAATAGAATGGTGCCATTGTTGAATATAATGGAATACTTAGGTCTATTCTGATTCCCTTGTTGATGCCCTAACCCTAGCACTGCTTGTAAAGAAACCCTAAGGTGAAAATTCAATATTCCCTAACCCTAGATGTTGTGCAAACCGTAGGTGAGAAAACCCTAGATCCTAAATACATGAAGTGTTGGCACTAATGAAATTAATGAAACCCTAGTATTTTTTGAGCATGGACCTAATTGAAGATCTATCCCTAACCCTATCTTATAAAACCCTAACCTTGTTAAAATACTAAATTCTTGATTTTAATACCCTAACACTAAAATTTCTAAAAAAGTTATTTGACTTAATAAAAAAAATCCAAACCTTCCTATAAAATCCCTAAACTCTAACCATACATTTACATTACCATACATTAACTTATTCTACCATAAATTATCTTCGATTACACACTACCAAACATTATTAAAATAAAAATAATCCTAGGTTACCATTATGTTGATATCATCAAGTCGATTTTTAGTGGCCAACTCTCCATAGGATGTAACTTTTCAAAAACCATTGAATCACTATAAAATAGGAATGGAATGATAATTCGACAAACCCATCCACTTGATTCACAATGTACAACAAATATAGAGTGCAAAGCCTAGGTTCAAAGCATAAAGAAAATATGATCACAAAGAAAAAAAGAAGACAAGTGAGCTACAGCACAACTTGTGAACTAGCAAGGTTGTGCACATCGCTCTTGGTGAAGACAATAAAAAAAAGGTGTAGTGGAGAACAAAGAATCTGTGAAGAAATATTACGTTTTGAAAACTCACACCTTTAGTATCGTTTTTTTCCTATACCATCCCCTTGTGACATACTAATATCTCTTGTAGGCTTATTGTGACATTCCCTCTGACCCACGGACTTGTAGTAAACACAATTAAGATTCAGATCTGGACCTTGACATGTGGATAGAAGACTGTGAACTTGTAACCAGTGACTAAGACCTGTGGACTGTTACAGAAATGATGGACATGTGACTTGTGACTGTTTCTTGGACCTATAACATTTGAAGAAGTTCTTACACTTGTGACAAGAATTGTGGCTCTATCTTAGACTTGTAGTATTGTACAAATACTCAAAGCTGCAAATATGAAACCAAAAATCTTGTAAAGAAATAAAGTCTTGTTCAATGATTTATTGTGAGATCCATTTGAATATTGAAGACATATTTCAACCTATTGAAGATTGTGGAAGCTTGCATTCTTTGAAAAACTCATGGGGGAATGTTGATCTGAGGTAGCTCATCAATATAGATAGTTTTGAGACTTGTGAAAGACTTTATTTCAACTTGTGATTACAGTACTGTGAAATTTTCCCAGGCCTGTAATTGCATTTATTTCAATACCTACAAAATCAAGAATTATAAACGTTGTGTACTATACCTCAGTTTGCAAACACTTCAATAAAGACCTCAGATAGCAAAGACCTCAGATAGATCAGAGTTGTGGAAAGGATCTAATACTTTGAACTTGTTACAATCATCATCTTCAAACTTGTAGAAATCTTGAACTTGGACTGTTGGAAGAACTCATGATATCTAGATAGAGCAGAATACTAGAGCAACAACCTTAAGACTTTGGGATTGGTTGAGCTTGGATTTGTCGGGTCTGTTGGGAGAAATCATTGGAGAATTCCCCAAAAGACATGCTACAGGCCTTGAAGGCCTATTGCAAACCTTACAGAATCTTTGAAGAAGATCTGGAAGTGATTTTGTGGAGATTTTGGAGCATTTTTGAAGATAATTTTGAGACCCTTGTTGAAGCATCATTTGGAGTTGATTTTCGAAGCAACTTGAAAAATAGTCTTGTGGGCCCTATGTAATAGAATTTTTTGAAAATTTTGAAGAACACTTGTAGAATAATATTGTGAAGATATTTTTGGAGACATTAGTGGAGACCTTAGTAATTCATTGATGGAAGTCCTCATGGTGTGACCTTGAAGAAAATTGTTTGGGTGAGACAAAGAGTTGTGGAGACACCTTTTGAGAATCATAAATTTGTCATTGATGAGCTAATCAAGGGCATTATTGAAGGAAAAATCAATATAATGTCAAGGATTATTGCAAAAAAAATTGGATACCTTGAAGAACCTTCAACCTACAATGAGGAGTGGACGCAGATTGATAAGGTTGGTGCCCTGGAGGATAGGTGTCCTAAAAAAGATAAGTTTCGAGCATCTGCTAGAAAATCGGGTTGGTTCCATACAAGATAGGAGTCCTCAAGAAGATGAGGTTGGAGCCTCATGACGTCCAAGTTGTTGCTTGGCAAAGTACATGTTGGAGCCTGGTGGATTGAAATATTGGTGTCTTCATCTAGTGTTGAAGCCCTAAACATTATTGTGCTTGATTTATTGTGAAGAAGAGTATTTGAGTCCTCATTATTTATGATTAATAAAATTATTTATTCTATATTGTTTATTTTGTGTTTTTTTTATAAGTGATATAAATCGGTAAAGTAACAATTGTAAAAAATATATTGATTCAACCCCCCCCCCCCCCCCCCTCAGTATTTCCAACGATTGGTACCAGAGCCAATACCTTCAATCTCAACCTAATAGCTGAAAGGTAGATCCTTAGAACACAAATAGAAAAGTAAAGGAATAAAGGCTCCAAACTTTCTAAAAATGTTTCTTCCTCAGTCAAGAAATTAGAATATGTTACATCCCAATAATACTAGTGTAGCCCCCTTATTGTTATTGTTAGTGTAGCCCCCTATTGTTATTATTCTTCCCATGTAGCCCCCATACTGTTATTGTTATGCCCCATAGAAGCCCACTATTGTTATTTTTGTGCCCATACATTACTATTGTTATTTAGGCTCTGACTATATTATGAACCTATTATCACTCAAACTAGCAGGGGGCCTAAGGGGGATCCCTAAGGGGAAAATGCTACGCCAAGGGAAACAAATGGAGACTTAACCCATTGTCACCTTAGCTAAGGATCCCTTCTATTTACGGACTTTTCCCAATGAGAAGATACCCGGTATGTATGGTGTCACCAATGAAGGATAATTCAATGGGTATGAGTGACCCAAATAAACCCTTTCCTAGAGGAGTTTGAAGGATGGAGCTTGCTTGATTTCTAGGCAAGGTACTATGTATTCTAGGTAAAGGAAGAGAGGATTTGAGGGTTAGTTTTATGGGATAAGACTTGTGAAGAGTTCCAAAATCCCTAAAATCCTTGTTAGAATTGGTGTCTCGAATGGTTTTTGAAGAATGATATTTCAAAGGAGCAGGACCACATGAGGCCAAGTGGACTCAGCCTAGGGTATGAGGAAAGAATGTAGAAACCAATGATATTCTTACCCTAGAAAAGGTGAGGAAAGGGTCAAAGAAATAATTTTCACTTGAAGATGTTTTGACCCTATGAGGTACTAGCCTTGGGGATGGCAGGGCAAGGTTTGATCCTAGAGCTAGGGCTTGGCTTTTCTCCCAACTCCATTGTCAGAATGGCTTAAAAATTGCAGGAGACATTGAGGATAGGCAAACACAGGAGACCCTAGGAGATCAAACTTTTTAGAGGGCTAGCTTGTCAGGTAATTGATGCCTTAGGTACCCTAACATGGTAAGACCTGGAAAGACGTGAAATAATTATGATTTTCAATTAACACCCTTGCTATATCAGTGCCTTAATCTTTGGGAGAATGGATTCTATGATGAACATGAGTAGGATTTCTTGGTTCCCAGTCAAGGAGGCCTCAAGATCACTTTGCTAGCCTTCTAGGTCATGAAGGAGCAACCTTAAAGCTTGTCTACTTCGATGTGCAAAGGAAATGGCTTATCAAGGTCGAATTATTTTATATAATTACCCCTAGGACATTTTGCTCATATTACATGGCCCATACATTGAGAGATGTTATAATAGAGACAAATTCCATAATTTTAAGCAGTGAATGCATGCAACAATTAGCCCTAGAACAACGAAAATTCCAGTCCAATGTATAAGAAAAAATTAAACAAGAATAACATTAAAAATTATGTACTTACATGTAATATATTATATCCAACCATTCACAATTGACAAGAGAAAATATAGACCAATATCAACACATCAAAACTCATCCATAAAGCTCTAATTCATCCTCTAGAAAAAGTGTGAAAATGTCAAGAGAGATAAGAGATCCAAAACAAAGTGATGATGAGAAAATGAGCTCATATCACTTGTATCTATACACAAATTAGGAGTTTGAGTTAGCCTTCTTGTCTTCTATAAGCCCCAAAAATAAAATAATGTTCTAATAATTCAACTTTTGGTGACAAGCTTGCCAGACTAGCTCATAAATGAAAAATTAAGACTCTCAAGAGGTAAAATAATAATCTATGCATGTTTTAGGGCCCTCTAAGAGGCCTAATGAGGTCCATGGGTGCCATAATGGAGAATAGGAGCCTAAAAAGCAACGGACAAGAGATTGGCCCCTTGTAATAACTTGCGGTGCTCCACATGCGGGGGCACACAAGTGTTCTCATGGGTCTCCAAACAAATTGAAGATTCTTGTAGATCACCTGTAAGGGCTAGGATGTTGGTGTAGGTGATGTCACATCATCTTGCAAGTTTGGGACCATCTTCCCAGTGTATGGTGTAGATCTGGGGCCAGGTGCGCATGGTGGATCTTGTGCATCATCCTCGTCTGATAAGTGAACCACGAGCAATGTCTAAATGGCTGTAGGGATCCATGGAGTGAAATTTGCTATTGTGGAGGCCCATGGATCTCAATTCTCACCCTACATGTGTCAATGTAGCCCTTTGGAGGATTAGGACCCCATATAGGGAGACCAAACCTAATATGGAAACCATTTGCAATCCTGCATAAGATCCAATGTGTTCCCTAGCCTTCGAGTACAACAAGTCATCAGAGAAATCGAGTAAATGAGCTTACCTAATCATGGACCACAGGTGGAGACTTCATAATGGCCTTAATTCCATAATGGGCTTTGGGATGTGCCAATGTCTCCTAAACTCCAAATAGGGTTAACCAATAATCGTATTAGGAGGTTTCTACTTCTAAAGGGGATAATATAGTGAAGGCAGGTCCTTCAAAACATGGTGCCGTATGAAAAATAGGTGAATGAAGTAGGGAATGAGAAGGGAGAGCCTTGGGTAACATGTTGGGGTACAAGGGTAGCTAACAAGAGGGAATCCCACACTTATTTTTATAATGTGTAGGAGGGAGAAATCGTGGTACATGAGGTGCCTCGACCTTGATTTTTCCACCCTTCTTTATATACCTTTCACAATTTTATGATTTTCTTTGATTAACTTCTCAGGGCTCAAGGGGGTTGAGCATGATGTTTAAGATGTAGCAGTGAATGTCCCCTCTTAATGTGGGGTGGTTCATCGCCCACCAGGGATTGGGACAATCATGGGTTCCTATATGATGAAGAAGGTTCATAGAACCTATAGGAACCAGGGTGATGGCCATGATGATGGGGTAGAGATCATGTATGGATTTTTTCCACGTGATAAATGTATTTGTCCTGGCCATCTTTGTCATTTTGTGGTACATGTTCCTATTGAATGTGGCCATATATGCTTTTATCTTTTTTTTTTTCAACTGCATCAACCTTCGGGCTTCATTCCAGGCCATGACTCAAGGTGTGGGCAAGGGGAAGGGGCAAGCTAACTCTATGTGGACCGAATGGAGGAATGTGGACCCAAGTGGGAGAAATGATGAATGGGGTAATAATGAATGGAAAGATGGTAATATAAGCGGATAAGGGAGCGAGACCTCGCAACCAAATTCGAGGTTTCCTATGAAATACCATCCCTGGAACCAAATGGTCAGTAAAAGAGATCCCACGGGACTATGATCCAAGGTTAATTCCTAAGAGGGGTCTAGGGGACAGAAGCACATACCAAAGAAAATTTTAAGAACCACCCTAAATTTATATGTATAATAAATGGGTGAATCCCCATGATACATAGGAAAAATGGGAGGAAATTTTATCAATAATATAATATGTATATATAATTTTTGTGGTGAATCTCTCACCAAATTATATTATCTTGTAAAGTCATGGCAAATCTTTCACTGAATTATAAAATCTTGTAAGATCTTGGCAAATATTTCACTGAATAATAAAACATTGTGAAGTCTTAGCGACTGTTTTATTAAAGTATAAAACCATATATGATAATAGGAAAACATATTTATTAAACTGTAATATATTAACATACATGTTTGGAAAAAAGAAACATAATTTTCACTTCCTACAAACAATGTTGCAAGTTTTATTGGCTGTGTTTGTCAAGGTTCTTACTGTACAATCTTTCATATCCTTCTATTAGTTTTGGTAGTATTCCACAACAAAGTTCTTGTAGGTGTAACATTCCACAACAAAGAGAAAATTTTGAAAGGACTGCCATTATAAGATATAGAAATACCCAGCTTCAATACTTGCCTCATGCGAGGGTAATCAATATCTCGGGGATATGCGCTAGCACCAGCAATGATAAGCTTGATCCTAAAGTGGGTGGCATTCTTCTCAAGCATCTCATAGTCAATGAATCCTATAACCCAAAAAAACAAACTCGACAATTAACACTTTGAAAACTTCCCCAAAATATTAGTTCAATATTTGTCAATGATGGAATTGTTTCCCTCCTAATTATTATTAGATTGGAAATGCGAGCTCACCTGCGAACTCATCTAGACGATATGGAATTGATTCAAAGTAAATTGATGTAGCAAATACTCGCTTTTTTTCTATCATGAATCTATGAGACAGATGCCCTCCATGTGGTAAGTCCAAACCCTAAACGTTGCAAAGAGATTTTTCACATGTTACATGCCCAAATAGGAATGATAATCTTATCAAAGGAGGTTCATAGTTCAGAACCATACACACCATAATGTTATGATGTGGTTGGAGGAGAGTTGTATAAACAACAAAATTAGTCGGGGATCGAGATAATGGCTGAAAATTAACACCCCATGTATTGTTGTCAAGATGGAATGCTTCTAGGGCCCTCTACTAGCAAAGCCTCTCACTTTGGTCAATGAATTCATTGCCAACATATTATATGCATGGCATAAATCCCAACCCAACACAATAGTGAATAAATATAGAAAAGTGTCCAACAATTATATCCATCATTCTGATAGAAGATACTCATGCAACAACTACAGGTCTCTACACTATAACATTGAACCCATAAACCATTACACACATGTCAAACATTCAAAATAAAAAGTACAGGTCCAAAAGCTAAGAGAAACTGAGTTTAACAAGAAAAAAATACCAAGTGGAAAGAAGAAACTGCCAAGCCACTCAGACACAATCAAAATCATGATGGCGCCATTCTTCACATTCCAAGTTATATCTTCAGGCACTTACCTCTTACCAGGGAATCCTTCTGAATACTTGTTTGTTAGACATGATCCAACAACGTCCATAACCACCCAAGATGTTAAATTTTTAGAAGAAATAAGTTCCAAGCCATTAAATTGTGACTGGTTTTCTTTCTCAATTATCAAATTCATTTCAGGATCGAGCTCACTCAGAGGAGGATCTACAAAGCTATGCTTTCCCTTTGCACAGAGTAATTTACAAACTAGATAAAGAAATTACAATAAATTTAGTACCCTCGGTAACTGAGGCACGATTTGACAAGAGCATTAATTGGATCATTGAGGTCTACAATTTTTGTTTGTTGGCATCTGAGGGGAATCTAGATCAAGAACAAAGTCTTTATCAATCCATTCACTAACCATTAACTCAACAAAACTATGAATAAACCTGAGGTATTTGAAATAGTTCATTAAATGAAGATAAGAAGCTTATTTGTAGCAACTCAATTCACAAATGAATCTTCTAAACATCTTCAAGTTAAACTATATTCAACTATGATCTTTTTTGTCTTCACTTGGTCTTCAAATGGAAATATTATCAAGGATGTCACATAGGCTATCTATACATGTAGCAATTTCAAACAAAAACAAATACATAAATAAATAAATCATAGCGTGAATTGTGAACAACATGCACACCTGGGAAGTTGCAGGGTTGTGTCGGCATGAATGCCAAAGGATTTCCGATTGTCAATATTGTTGTGATACAAAAAGGTTATATGATGGGCATGGCCTCAAGGTTTCAAACCTCCTAATTTTCTGCTTTTCTATTGCCAGGGAACCCCCAAAACTAGTTGTGAAGTTTTGGGCATCAAATTTGCAGTTGGGTTCAAATTATATTGACCCAACAAGCCCATCCCTACTACTCCAATTCCCATTATGACCTACAATGAATATGTTTTCACTTGAAACAAGATATCCTCTATGCCAACTTCAAAATGTAAAAAATAATCAAATATCGAGAGACATGTGAATCCAGAACTTGATGTATTGTGGATAATTCTCTAGCAGAGGTAGACATGAAAGACACCAAAAGCAACACCAGTTTGAATTTTCCTCCTTCACGTTGCTGACTTGGGTTTGAATCGCAGATAATATATAGAACAAGAATATCACACATGCAAGAGCAACGGACTTGGGTTCGAATCGAAAATAATATATAGAACAAGAATATCACACATATTCCCAGATAATATATATAACAAGAATATCACCTTGGAAAGAACTAACAAAGAAAGGCCATGGATAAGTTTTATCACCCTCCAGATTGCAACCCACCTTGGAACTTTAACCTTTGGAGTCATTTTTATGCCTTCATATAGGTATTTTATTTGATGATGTACTTGTAAAGGAGGGATCTCCTTGTGTACAAAATTGTTATTCCTTCTTTCCTGTCCAAATGTCTCTAGAGGCAATTAGGGGCAATGATATGTTATTTGAGTTCTCTATCATCAAATAGTCCAACAAGGAAGCCTCCTACCAAGTACCCTATCCTCAAATAAGGGGAGAATAGCACCCCATACCTCCTGAGAAAAAATACAAATGAACGCTACAAATTCCAAGACCCTAGCTTACCCTATTTTGTAGAACCTCACACGTCAAAACATTATTCGTTAGGGTCAACCTCATAAAAATCATGGATTCATTAAATATTTAACTTTCCAAATCTTCTCCACCACCAAGCTACTACTACTTCTTCGTCATCAAAGATAGCCTTGTACCGCAAGCTAGCTGTTAACAGTCATATGGAAGGATCGTTGGACCATACAACTTTCTTGCGTGAAGAAGACATGGGGACAACTCTTTGCTCCTAAATGCAACCAATGTTGAGTTAAAAAAAAAAAATTGCTTGATTTTGTACTAAGCAACAACAAAATATACATTATTTCCTTGTGACATAGTTGCTAAGATGGAACCTTCATCTACAAACATTTACCTATCAGGATGAGAAAATGCAAATCAAATTTTACCCCAACACTCCAACAAGTAGCAAGCCCCAACTATATAATATAAGAAAGTAGCAGGTATCCCAAAGGCCTAAAGGGGATCTAATGGAAAGAAGTGACCGTTGTCAGAAGCCTTCCAATCAATATATAAATGTAATTTTATTATTATTTTAATTGGAAATGTTCAATTAAATAATAAAATTTAATTACGTCTCTCCCAATCTAAATTGCTTATTAGCATAATTCACTACCTTCATACGTCTTGCATTTTTTAACAGTGTTGTCACATGTGGATTACTTTCCTTTTTGGTGCACAATCTCTGCCTTTTAGGACAATATGGTGCAGTGGCCCAAACCCTACAAATCATTACAACAAACTAAGAATAACAGAGAAGATGAAAGGTTGTACAAACCAACATATTTTTCAAACAACTAATCCAACATCAGTGCCTTAACTTTTTCATGAATATATCATATTGAGAACGTTTGAAAAATGGTGGGAAATCTAGGCAGCGACTATCTCTCTTCTGCGAGGGTGATGTGGAAAGAGTGATAAGATTTCACTGTTTTTGAATTTTTTTTTGTTAAATCAGAAAAACCAATATTAATGGAGATATTGGTATTTTTTACCAAATTTTGTGAAGTGACTAAATGTAGCTTTAACCATTCACATTAAGATGTTTTTTACAATGTAATTTCCTAAGTCTATTTAATATCTTCATTATCATATAAACCAACCTATATCCATCTTAACTCCACATCTACCACTTTTAGAGGGATGAAATCTATTTATCCTTCTCAGCACTTGGTAGACTTGGAATTAAGATGAATTAAGATGAATCTAAGTTGATAGAAATTCTCCTTTAAATAGTCTATGCTCACATGAATAGCATGGAATTACCATGGGTCAATACCATGAGTTATCATAAACCTGGAACTTAAAAACTACTATTATATTATAAATTATAATTGATTTTTTTTTTTTTTTTTTTTTTTTTTTTTTAACTGAGTTAAAATGTTTAAGTGACATTAAATTACAAGATCCATTTTTACTCTTGATCTACCAAGTCCCGAGAGGAATCAAATATTTTTTCACTCTATGTTAGTTTGCATATCACGATATTTGTTCTCTCTCGGGGCTTAGTAGATCCAGAGCAAAGATGGATCTATGCTCGTTTAATTCCCCCCTTTAAATAGGCTACATTTCATGTGAATACCATGGGTCAATACTATGTGCCATCTTTATTTTTATTAATACTAATAGCAAGGTTAATAACGTTTTTTTGCATGGTATTAATAATAATTTGGCCCATAGGCTTCACCTAAATATAACACATTTTTTGAGTGTTCATAAATATAAAGTCACTTATGGAGTAAATATAAAATAATATTTTATTTATTTACCATACCTCTCCCCTTTAAATAGGCTACATTCCACGTGAGTACCATGGGTCAATACCATGTGCCATCTCTATTTTTATTAATACTAATAGTAGGGTTAATAATGTTTTTTTGAATGCTATTAATAATAATTTGGCATATGGTATTTGGCCCATAGGCTTCACCTAAATATAATGCATTTACACATTTTCACCAAAGCGCTTGGAAGAGAAAAACTTGAAAGATTCAAAACGATGCTTGGACTCACCAACATCCCTTCAGATTAAGGGGGGGAATGTTGACACCTAATCCTCACGATTGGGTGAATTTATGTAAATAGTTAAATTAGGAATGTGAAGAGTCATCAGAAGATGAACTGAGCAGTCACACCCTTTTGTATATAAAAATAGCCTACCTAATGAAATGGAATGAATCAGTTTTACTGCCTATTGGAGTTACTACCTGGCCTAACAGTTCCATTCGATTCCGAGGTGGACTCTCTTGGCAATGCCATGCCTTTGAGTCCCTTTGAAGTTGCCTATCAAGAAGTACAGTCATTTTTTGACTCAAATTCAACCAACCCTGATCTAGTGAATGAGATCAATGAGAAATCACTTTCAATCTCAACCTCAGAGTCAACAACCTTTTCAGAAACTGTTCACACTGATGAACAAATTCGAGAACTGTTGTCTGTTGATGCATTACCATGGGAAGATCTTCATCAGCGGTCTTCGTTTTTACCCAAGATTGATCATTTTGAAAATGATTTTTCATCCATTTTTACCACTGAATATGTCAAAGAACCACAGAGTCCATTGAAACATCCTGATTCTGAACAAAATTTAGCCAATATTACTCGCACGGTTCCTATCGACATTTTAGTCAAACCTGGGATTGTTGAAAACATTCAGATAGGTGCTTCTTGTATAGACACTGAAGTCAACACATACAAAGCCCTATTTCAAGAATTCCGTGACGTATTTGCCTGGTCCTATGAGGAAATGCCAGGAATTGATCCTTCAATCGTTGTTCATGAGATCAAAACCTACCTGGATGCTAAACCCGTTCGGCAAAACGGTTTGTTCCAGAATACACCCACGAAAAAGTTGCTGCCCATCAAGAACGGCGAAGTTTGAGAAATTACTTTAAGGCAGGTTTCATTTATCCGAAATTTCCTTTTAACGGATTGGGTATCGAATATTGTTTCCAAGTTAAATAAAAAACAAGGGACAATAAGGAATTATGCATCGAACTATAGGGTATTAATCGTGCTTGTCCCAAGGAACAATTATCCATGCCCTATATCGATCAAATTATCGAATGATTGTGCCGGTAGTTGAATTTTCTCCTTTTATGGATGGCGTTTTCTGGTTTACAATGAAATTAAACCATTTCTTACCTGTTCGATCCAACAAAAACGGACAATTTCATTCTGGTCCCATGGGGGACATTTGCTTATTGCAAGTTACCTTTTGGACTGAAGAACGTCGGGGCAACTTTTCAAAGGGCCATGTCTTATGCGTTTCATGACATCAAGCACATTGTGCAGCCCTATCTCGATGATTTACCAACTCATTCATTACGAAGAGCCAACCATCTCACTCACTTACGAGCCATTTTCATGTGATGTAGGCATTATCGGATTAGGCTGAGTCCACACAAGTGTGCTTTCTATATCGAAACAGGTCGGGTACTGGGATTTGTTGTATCGAAAGTCGGCATTCGCGTCGATCCTTCGAAGGTTGAAGCCATTGTCAAGTTACCACCTCCTTCGACTCTTCGCCTATTCCAGAGTTTGCAAGGGAAAGCAAAATTTTTACGTTGTTTCATTCCTAATTACGCCGAGATTACAAAAGTTTTTACCTAGTTGTTGAAACAAAACACTTCATTCTCCTGGGATGAGATAGCTTACAAATCTTTTGATGCTCTAAAACATGCGTTGACCCATGCGCCATTATTGCATCCTCCCAACTACAACCAGGATTACTTCTTGTACCTCGCCGCTTCCCATTCCACTATTGGGATGGTTTTAGTTGAACAGGATGAATTCGAAAGTGAACATGTGATATATTATCTTAGTCGGAACCTAATTCCCGCTGAGTTAAAATATTCACATGTGGAGAAACTGGCCTTAGCTGCAGTCCAAGTTGTTCAACGCTTTCGTCACTACATTTTGTTACGCAAAACCACTGTCATTTCTGACTGTAACCTTATGCAATACATTTTGACTAAACAATTGCTGGGGGGCAAGTATTCCAAATGGATTGTTATCCTGCAGGAATTTGACTTTGAATTTGAGAAGGCCAAGTCGAAGAAGTCTTTGATTTTTGTGGAATTAATGTGTGACTTCCCTCGTACTGATACCGAACATGTGGCAAATGAATCCATTGCAGATGAATCCTTGTTCCTTATCAGCATCGTTGATCCATGGTACGGAGGTATCATTGTCTATCTCTAAACCCAATATTTTCGGTCCGATACTTCACGATCTCAACGCTAGAAAATACGATTCCAATATCAACCTTACACTATTATTGGAGATACACTTTATCGTCGTGGGGTGGATTATGTTTTCCGTCGTTGCCTTACTCATGACGAAGCTGAGAAGGTCCTTAATGACTGCCACTCTGGAGCATGTGGCGGTCATATGTCTGGGTATGCCATAGCCCAAAATATTTTGCGCGCTGTATATTTTTGGTCATATTTATTCAAATATTGTATTACTACCGTCCAAAAATGCCACAATTGCCAAATTTTTGATCGTAAGATGCGCGCTCCTCCTGCTCCTCTCCACCCTATCATTTTCGTTGGTCCATTCGCAAAATGGGGTATCGATTTTATTACATGTAACCCTCACTCGACCGGGGGGCATCCGTATATCATCCTTGTGGTAGATTTTTTACCAAGTGGGCCGAGGCGATGCCTACATTTTCGGCAGACGACAAAATTGCTGCAATTTTCATTTTCAATCATATAATTGCTAGGTTTGGTGTTCCCCAAGAGATTATCAGTGACCATGGGAGTCATTTTCGAAACATCATGATGACCGAACTTACAGATCAGCTTGGCCTGCGTCACGATAGTCCACTCCATATTACCCACATGCAAATGGTCTGGTTGAAGCAGTCAACAAAGTTCTAGTCACCATGATCCGACGAATCATTGGGATTCATCGGTCGAATTGGCACAACATGTTATTTTCAGCGCTTTGGGCGTACTGAACCTCAGTCAAAACATCAACAAATTTTACTCCCTTTCAACTGGTTTACGGTTTAGAGGCAGTATTGCCCATTGAGTGCGAAATCCCGTCATTACAATTTGCCGTGCAACTATTACCAGCCACTCCCGAAGAGGAAAAACATTTATTATACTTAGGTCAATTATATGAGAATCGACGCAATGCTACATTAGCTGTCGAAACTCATGCCAAACGGATCAAAGCTCAGTATGATTGGAATGTTACACCCCGCAATTTTTCGGAAGGTGACCTAGTTTTACTTTATGATCAAGCAAACGATAAGCTAGGGGCTGGCAAATTTGTTCCCATGTGGCATGGTCCATATATTGTCAAGCGGAAGCTGGCAAATGGGGCCTATGAGCTAGAATATTTTGACGGTGTCTCTTTAGGTAAACCTAGGAATGGGCTTTATCTAAAGCGATATTATGCTTAAACAAATAGCGTGGAGATTTCATTAGATTAGTTTTTTCTAAGTTGGTGTGTTCGTAGATTAAAGATACGTGCTTTAATTTAGAGAGTGTTTTTCATTATTTGTCTTGCTTATCTTGATTTTACTCTTGATATTGCAAATTTCGACACCTCTCCAAACATACATCGGTTTCGCTGATGGCGCTTGGTAGTACACGGAACATCTCTTCCACAATCTGGGTTATCTATTCACCCTCTGACGAGTTAGTATCTATGCATGGGGTAGGCCTCAGTCAAATAACGAACAACATTGCAGAATACAGTGAAGTGATTGAATTATTATCTGAATCCATCTCATTTGGAATTCGAAGTTTGATTGTTAATTTAGATTTGGAACTCGTTGTATTACAGCTTAATCGAGTTTATGCCATTAGAAATCTAGTATTATTACGATTATTTTTTAGATTCCATCTCTTGGAACGAGAATTTGATTACATAGAATATCAGCACATTCCAAGATATTTAAATACATTAGTAGACGCAATTGCTTCTCGAATGTTAAATAGACATTTGCATTAAATCAAACAACAAATTTAAAAACATCTCATAAACATGTTTTGCAAGATAAACCATAGTAATAGCATAGCATAAGAGTGTGTCAAAATATACATCGTCCTCGATCATAGGTTGAAAAACACCTTATGATCGGCAAAAATGATAGTATCAAAAGTCATATCAAAAATGGGTCTACAAAGCAATCATCCTATCACTGGT
>APFE031006319.1:88913-106440 GCA_000404065.3 Pinus taeda
CAACCAAAGATTTCCATTTCTTGAAAGTATCAAATACATGAGATTTATTTTGAATACAATAAATCTAGGTTTTTCTGGTTGCGTCATCAATAAAATTAACATAATAATGAGAGCCATTTAGAGATGATACCTGAGCAGGTCCCCATACATCTGTATGCACAAGCTCTAATTTTTCAATCTTATTTTCTTTCCCAACTTTGAAGAATCTGACTCTCTTCTATTTTCCATAAACACAATTCTCACATAATTTTAAATCAACATGCTTCAAACCTGGCAACAAATTTCTTGAGTGAAGAATTTGCATCCCCTTGTCACTCATGTGCTCGAGCCTATGATGCCACAATGTCGTATCTTCTCCTATAGAGGTTAAAGCATTAACATAATTAGAAATACCATTTCATAAATACAATGTACCAACCTTTTCTCCTTTTGTAATTACCAGGGCTCCTTTAGTGACCTTCCAGGTTTTATTTGTAAAAGTTATTACACATCCTTCACCTCCCAACTGCCCCGTTGAAATCAGATTTTTTCAGATCTCGAACATGCCTTACCTCTTTCAATAGCCATTGATTTTCATTCTATTGTTTTATGAAAATTGTACCCATTATAATGATTTTACAGGGTTTATCATCACCCTATCGAAACTATCCAAAATCTCCTTGAACATAATCATGAAAATGTTTCCTATCTGGTGTGGCATGGAATGAGGCCCCTGAATATACCACCTAGGCATCAATAATATCTTCTAATGAAAGAATCAAAGCATCTTGCAACACATCACTTGTCACATTCGCTTCATTATTTTTTTGTTTCTATGCGTCTCCTTCTTTTCCCTTCCGAGACTTGCAGTCTTTCTGTAGGTGTCCTTTATTGCCGCATTTATAGAACACTATCCCTGATCTAAACTTGGATCTACCTTTCCTTAACTTACTGTGATATCCCGGGTTCTTTCCTCTTTCTATATTTGTTCCCCTAGTCTCTTCAGTCAAAGCATTACTTGATTTCTCACCAGAGCTTTTCCGTCGCATTTCCTTGCAAAGGATTTCACTGACAACATCATAAAAATTTAAAGTACCAGATCCAAACACAGAGTTCCTAATGGCCATAACTAAACCATTCCAACTTTCTAGAAACGAGCATAGAAATAATAGAGCCCTAATTTCATCATCAAAAGTAACTCCTACAGAACTTAATTGACTGGTAACTGTATTAAATTCATTTAAATGATCAACAACAGATCCACCTTCTAACATCTTCATATTAAATAAACGCTTCATAAGACATACCTTATTTGAGGCCGAGGGTTTTTTATATAGTTTCGCCAATGCCGACATTAAACCCTCTATTATCGTTTCCTTTGAAATATAAAGGCTACTGATGTTGATAGGCACAGCCGTATTGTTCCAAGTGCATTTCTGTCGAGAATATCCCATTATGTGTTTGTCATACTCGTTGTTTTCTTTGTCTTTCCGCTCAATGGTAGGTACAGATCTTACTGATACAAATAGTCTTCCATATGCATCTTCCACTACAAGTATTTTTGGCCGTTAAATTTTTCGACCCTAAACCTACCATATTCCGCCATTTCTCCCACTCAAACCAAGAACCCTTCTCTCCTGCGAGTTTATCAGCCAAATTGACCTTTGGCTTTGATACTGGTTGTTAGAAAATTATATATTACATAACAATGGAACACATAAAATATTGCAAAAATATAAACACAGAAAATGCATAAAACAAGAGAGAGACACAGAGATATGTGGTTCACCTAATTTAGGCTACGTCCATGAAGAAACATCCAGTCCTTCTTTTTATATTATCCAACAAACTAAATAGATAATACCTACAATAGATCCATTGTAATTCCCTCTTTTCTCTCACACAATATCCTCTCTCTTTCTCACTCAGAATACAGATATACATAGACGCAATACAATTCCCTCATATATAGCGAGGGGTTTCCTTCTAGGGAAAAAAACCGTAAATTAAACGTAGCTTCTACCGTCAGATCTTCGCCTAATGAACAACCCAAATTGACCATGAAATTACAACATTTTACAAGGAAATTTTACATCTATTTTTAGCTTCAAGGGCATTGCCCCCGATCCCCAGCGGGGGGGTGCTCCAAATAATCATTGTCATCCCCCCTAAACCCCCCCTGCGGTGAAAATTTTATAGGTGGTGTTGCCGCCACATTACGAACTAGGGTCCAATGTGGTGATACCTCTAAATAAAGAAGATAAGTAAGCTCCATACCTAACACTTGCTTCCTATAAAAAAATTGTTTAAATCAAACAATGTAGCTACCAAACCAACTGAACAAGAATTTTAAGAATAGGTGAAGGATTCCAACAACGATCCAGAAAGGGATCCCCAAATAATCAAGTTTGAAAACTCAGTTTCCCACAACTACAAGAAAAGGTATCTGAATCTTTTTAGATATTATATGGATGTATTTTGTTTGGCATATGATGATTTAAAAACATTTGATACAAATATTATTCAACATAAGATTAATTAAAGAGTGGGGTGAAACCATACAAATAGAAGCTTAGATAGATCAATCCTCTTCTACTCCCATCAGCTGAGAAGGAATTAAGGACATTAATCTAGGCCAAAATCATTGTAACCCTGAGATATTCAGATTGGGTGGCGAATTTGGTTCCTATCAGGAAAAAAATGGAGAGATAAGGTTGTGTGTGGACTTTGGGAATCTCAACAAAGCCTCATTAAAATACAATTACACATTGCCTAAAATGGATTACATCTTACAAAAGATAGTAGGCTCATCTCAGATGTCTATGATGGATGGTTTTTATGGATACAATTAGGTGGCAGTGCGTCCTGAAGATCAAAAGAAAACTGCATTCACCACATGCTGGGGGACCTTCATGTATGCCATAATGCCATTTGGTCTCATAAATGCAGGAGCCACTTTTCAAATAGAAATGGATATAACATTTGTGGGAGAGCAAGACAAGTTTGTATTAATTTACGTAGCAAGATGAGGAACACATTGAATACTTACGACTCACTTTTGAGAAATGAAAAAAGTATGGCTTGTCTCTGAATCCTAAAAAATCTTAGTTTTCTCTATGTGAGGTAAAAAAATTAGGGCACATAGTAGCAAATGAAGGGGTGAATGATGATCCCAAGAGGGTGAAAGCCATAAACAACATTCCCCTACCAAGGAATAAGAAAGAGGTTCAAGTTTTTTTGGGCATGATTAACTTTTTAATGAGATTTGTACCCAACTATGCTGAGATAGTAAAAGAGATCACAAAAATGTTGAAGAAGTAAAATGAAGTAAAATGGAATTCAGAGTCTCAATAATCCTTTTCCGATTAAAAATGATTTTGTAGAAGCTCATGTATTAGTCAACCCTGATAAAACCATTTTTTATTTTCTCTTTTGCTTCTCCTCATACAGTGGTTATTGTCTTATTACAAAAAAATAATGAAGGACATGAGCAACCAATAACCTTCTTTAGTCAAGTGCCTGTGGGAAGCTAAGCTAAACTATAATATCCTAGAGAAGTAGGCTTATTCCTTAGTCAAATCCCTAAAGGATTTTAGAATCTATGCGCTATAGTCCAACATAATCGCTTATGTCCCTATAACAACTATGAAATATAGTTTGGTACAAGGATATACTAAGGGAAAACGAGGTGAGTGGATTTCTAAAATCCAGGAATAAACCATGGAAATCAAGCCCACTAAACTGATGAAGGGGTTGGGATTAGCCAAAATATTGTTCGAATCAAACTACCAAGCCTTAGGTATAAATTTGCTGACAAAGGAGGAAGAAAGCCGAAGATAAGAGGAGCTGAACAAGATCAAGAGCTCAATGCATAAAATCCCAATGAAGTACCTCGTGTATCACTAGTATAAACACATAATACACTATTTACTTTTTTTGAGTTATCTAGTCAATTTTGATAAATTGAAATATAGAGAGTTGAGGCTACAAACCTAGAAGTTTGTCTTTTTAAATGGCCAATTATATTGGAAGGACCCAATGGGGATTTTTCTTTTATGCCTAGATGAAGAAGAGATTCATAAAGAGATATATGAATTCCATAACTATTTGTGGGGGGGCATTATAGTTGGAGAGAAAAAAACTCATAAAATTCTCAAAGTATGTTTCTATTGCCCAAGCGGTTTGGTGAGGTGCATGCATATTTCCGGGCTTGTGAAAAGTGCCAAATGTTCCTTGTTTTTGTTGAATAATTTTTCAGACAGTGGGGTTTATACTTCATTGGGGAAATACACCCTCCCTCCAACGATAAGCACAAATGGATCCTTACGCCTTTAATTACTTCACTAAGTGGGTAGAGGGAGTCCCAACGAAAAATACAACCGATGTTGTGGTGATCAAATTCATGGAGGAGAATATCCTTATGAGGTTCGGTTGCCCAAGAAAGATTATCACTGATAAAACTCAAGTTTAAATCTGCAAAGTTTTTTAGTTTTTTCCAGAAGTAAAACATCATTGTGGGTCACTCCACGAATGATTATCCACAGGAAAATGGGTTGGATGAATCATCAAATAAAACTTTGGTAAGGATTCTTAAGAAGACAGTATCAGAGAATTAGAAAAACTGGAACTCACAACTCAAGTTTTCTTTGTGGGAAAATAGAGTTACTACCAAGAGGTCAAATGGAAAATCTCCTTTTGAATTAATGTATGGGAAAGATGCAATTTTACCCATACAACTGGCAATGACTATGGCCAAAATTCTACAGGATGTTGATGAGGAGCCAAACTCTCTAACTAGGAGGATCCATTAGCTAGTCAAACTTCAAGAAGCCAGGGGGGAGGTGACTTAGAATTTGATTCAGTATCGGGAAAAGATGAAGGCTTTGTTTGATAGAAAGGTAAAGGACATAACCTTACAGCCAAGGGATTTGGTGCTCAGGTGGGATGTCCGATGAGAAGATAAAGGAAATCATGGAAAATTCGATCCTTTATGGTTTTGACCTTTCAAAGTTGTTAGGGCAAAGGGGAACAACACTTTCTCACTGGAAAACTTGGATGGTGAAATTCTTGGGATGACTGTGAAAGGTCATTTTCTCAAGTTTTACTTCTAGCCATAAAAAGGTCCACTTTCACCCACTGTACATACAAGTGAGCCCTTGTAGATACCAGTAATTTTGTAAGTGTTTGATGTTTTTTTTTTCATATATTTTAATACAATGGCCCCATGCCTAATGGATAGAAGGCTACTAGTTTGCAGGTTCTCGACACCTTGCCAGCAAGGCACCGTCCCCAATTGGAGCCAATGTTGTCACCTACTACACCTTGTGCAAATTATGCCAAATGATGTCAAATGAGTGCAAAAAAGATCAAAAGGGATAAAAAATCTTAAAGGCCAAAGGTTCAAGGAGGAGGCCACAAGCTAAAGGCCTAAGTTTCAAAGCGAAGGAGGAAGATGAGTTTTACAGAGGAGTGCCGAAGTTTTGGAGCCGATCACATCGAAACCCAATATCAGAGGGACGTGAAGAGAAACATATCAGAGGTTTGGCATATCAAAGGTCAGTTTTTCGAAAGATGAAAGCCTCGAGACTTAAATTTATTTCCTTTTTGAAAAATTTTGATGAAGAGGAGCTCTGATTGTAAGTTGACAGTTGGTCACAAGGAATTTCGAAGGACCAAGGGTGTAGGGATGGGGTCAAGCACTGAGAGCTATGAGATCATCAGAATTGTGAAACATCATAACTTCAATGTTAATCCCTAAATTGAAAACTTCCGATGAAGAGGGCTTTCGATATGGGTGGCACTTGGTCACAAAAATTCCAAAGAACCAAGGGTGCAAGTCCAGTTGGAGTGCCTAAGCATTAAGATGAGATTTCAGAGGATGGTGAGATCATAATTTTTTTAAATTCTTTATCTAAAATCTTCTGATGAAGAGGGGCTTCGATGTATGATGGCACTTGATCATGAAGACCCAATAGAACTAAGGGCTTGGACCAAGGCCAAATGTTCAAATATGGCAACAAGAATATTCCAATTTAATTTGTCCTTGAATTAAATTGTGAGTTAAAATCAAATTTAGTCTTAACAGCTACTTGGAAATAATTAATTTATTTATTTTAAATTAATTAGTTGGAGAAATTCAAGCTAGAAGTATTTCTAAAGTCATGCAAGAGTTATCCCTTAAATGAAGGAGATAAGATTGAGTTATATTTGAGTTGTAATTAGTTAACTCAGTTTACTAAGTTAAGTCCAGTTATATTAGTTCCAAACTGTTTGGGAACTAATAGTGAGTTAACAATTAGTTGATGCATTAATGCACTCAACTAAGACTGCAGATTCCCTCATCAAAAACTCATGCATGTCTATTCTGAGAAAGACCCAGTTGAGATTAATGTTAAAGGATAGTGTACTATCAGTTGCATGTGTTTTCTCATGGATAAAACTCATGCATGTATTCAAGGATTCATCCTTGAGGCTTGCACAGTTCTGGAGGAGGTCTTCCACTTGGTAAAAGGAAAATCATCCACAAGGAACAATGCAAGGAAATAGGAGCTTGGGGGTAGAGAGGAAGGCTGGAGAGAAGCCAAGATTGCCTGTAAGCATCTATGAGGATTGTACTAAGAGCTAGCTAGCTGTGAGGACTAAGGCTTTGTATAATTCCTATGTATTTCCACCATGTATGATAATACAATAGTGTGGGGTTTCTAGCTGAGGCTTTCCCCAAAGTATTTTCATGTGTATTGTGCATTGATTCTTCTTCTTCTGGTTATATTGTTCAGCTCGACCTTTAAGCTTTCACAAATTGATAGTAGAAGTAGGTTATAATATTCTACTTTGATTTATATTGCATTATAGGGTTAACCTACATAGCTTTTCTACATGGTATCAGAGCTATGAACAATATATTGAGAAGAGAATTTGAAGTTTGAAGTTTGAGGTTATAGGTGAAAATTGAATTCATATCATACTTCAAGGTTGGCCAATGGCTTTCTATGGCTTGAGACTCGAGTACGCCTTGGAAGGTAGCTTGAATTACATAGCATGGAAATATAGAATGGAGCTTGTATTAGAAGACAATGGCTTGAAGGAATTCATTGACCAAGAAATCCAAAAACTAACTTCAACAAATACACAAGAGGTGGCTGAGTGGAAGACGTGTGTGGTGAAGGCAAGACAGATCATCCTTGAGGGATTTCGAGACCATACTGTCTCAAGTATCCATGGGAAGGATACTCCATTTTTAATGTGGAAGACATTGAAGGACCTCTACTAGAACAATAGCAACCAGAGGAAATTGGCGCTCAAGGATAAGCTTCAAAGAATCAAGATGGAGAAGGGCGATACTATTTCCACATATCTGAACAAGCTCACCAACTACAGAGATGAGCTTGGCAGTGTGGGAATAACTACTGTCGACGATGATATGGTGAGCTTCACTCTCCTTGGCCTTCCAAAGAGTTGGAATAGCTAGCAGGACTCTATGAATGGAAGGGAGAAACTGTTAGATTGGGAACTACTGTGGTCGGATCTTATGCAAGAGGAGATCAGGAGGAGCACACGAGATGGTTCTTCATCCAAGAATGATAATGAAGAAAATCTAGCCTTAGCAAGTAAGGCAAGGAAAGCGAAGGGGAAGGATTCCCATTTCAAATCGAATTCTTCTCATGGAGGGAAGAAGGGTGACATGTCTAAATTAAGATGCTTTAACTGTCACAAGATGGGACATTATTTGATTAATTGCCCATCGAAGAAGTCCAAGAAGGGATCCTCGGAAGGACTAGAAGGTGAGGAATTAACCTCTCAGTTCAAAATGGACTTTACCCTCATCGCATGGTGTCATTGATGAAGGGTTGTGTCTGGTATCTTGACAGTGGAGACTCATTCCACATGACCGGTGATAAAAAATTATGCAGTGCCTTGGAGGAGAAATACCTCAATATGCACATAGAGATGGGTGACGACGGAAGGTGTAGTATTTCAGGAGTGGGCACGGTTGCTTTTAGAGGGAGCATGGAGCTCCTCTCACCTTGACAGATATGATGTATGTGCTTAGACTGAAGAAGAACTTGGTATTATTCATGGTGTTGGAGAACAAAGGCTATAATGCTGTCTTCAGTAAAGGAAAGGTGTTCCTAAGACACATAGCCACAGGTATACCAAGAGGATAGTGATTCGGGTGAAGAATCTCTATAAACTAGAGGTAGATGATTGTGCAGCATTGAGTACAAAAGTAGAATTGGTGCAAAGACAAGACATTGGTGAGTTGTGGCATAAGCGGTTGGGTCGTTTGAATCATGGGGCTTTGAAGATAATACATAAGATATATACAGGACTTCCCAAAGGTAAACTTGAGTAAGTTGACACATGCAAAGGTTGTACCTTTGGAAAGTACACCAAGTCTTCCTTTCATGATCGAGACAGTCGAGCAGAGGATATCTTAGAGTGAGTTCATACTGATTTGTGTGGACCATTCTCAACGGCATCCACATCGAAGGAAAGGTATTATGTGATTTTCGTTGATTACTATTCTCGTAAATGCTGGATTTATTTCACGTAGAAGAAGGACCAAACTTTCACAAAGTTTTGTGAGTTCAAAGCTTTGGTCAGGAAAGAGTTAGGGAAGAAGATCAAGGCCTTGAGAAATGACAATGATGGAGAATATGTATCTCAAGAGTTTAAGGACTTCTGTGTAGCAGAAGGAATTAAACGAGAGTTGACAGCACCTCATAACCCACAACAGAATGGGGTGGTCGAGAAGAAGAACATAACTATTGTAGGGGCAGCACGGGCAATGCTGCATGAACAAGGCCTACCACTTCACTTGTGGGCTGAGGCATGCAACACAGCGGTCTATTTGCAAAATAAAAGCCCGCATCACATACTTGGGATGAAGACACTAGAGGAAGCTTTCTTCGGTAAGAGACCAAATGTGGGTCACTTCAAGATCTTTGGCTCATCCGTATATTTCCATGTGACAAAGGATGAACGGAAGAAGCTTGAACCAACAACCAAGTTGGGGATATTTGTGGGGTAACTAATACACCTCACAACTATTGGGTGTACTTGCCTACCAATTGGAGGACAATGGTTTGCAGAGATCTCAAATTTGATGAGCAGAAGGCCATGCGAGTTTACCTTGAGAGGGACCTCCAACTACAAGCTGTGGAGGAACTGATGGTTCCTAAGGAGGAGGAGCCTCAAATTGATGTGGAGCAGTCGCATGCAGAGGTTTTAGGAGTGGAGACATCCCCTCAAGCAGAGACTCCTAGAGATGGACAGAAGAACATAAGAGACACTGACAAATTGTTGGAGGATGCGAGAGAGAATGTGGGAGCACCATCTTCTCAAAAAGGAGGTCACCTGAGAGGTACACTGGATACATGGCCCTTGTTGGGGAATGTGTTGAGACCGAGCCATCTTCATTTGAGGAAGTAGTGCAGTAGCCGATTTAGGTTGATGCTATGACGGAGGAGTATGACTCCATAGTTCATAACAGTGTTTGGGACGTGGTTATGATATTGGAGAACAAGTCAGTTGTGAGTTCTCATTGGCTTTACAAGGTAAAGCAAGCTGCTGATGGTAGTTGAGAAGCATAAGGCAAGATTTTTTGCCCTTGGCTTTTCACAGGTCGAGGGGATTAACTATGATGAGATTTTTGCTCCTGTCTCAAGGTACTCATCTATCAGATCTATGTTGGCACTATAAGCACAGATGGGTTGGAAGATCCATCAGATGGATGTGAAGACTGCATTCCTCAATTGCTAGATTAATGAAGAGGTGTACATAGAGTAGAAAGAAGGTTTTTAGACCTTTGATCATGAGTCGCATGTGTGCCGACCCAAGAGAGAATTGTACGGGATGCAAGAACCTCGTGCTTGGTACACCAAGATAGACAACTACTTCACTGGGTTGGGCTTCACAAAGAGTGAAGCGGATGCGAACCTATACCACATCGTGGTGAAATTTAAGTTGTTGGTCATCGTACTTTATGTTGATGATCTCATATTGACTGGTGATGATTAGTTGATCGTGTCTTGCAAGGAGGACCTTGCAAGAGAATTAGAGTTGAAAGACATGGGTCTCATCCATTACTTCCTTGGCATGGAAGTGTGGCAGAAGGATGGGGAGTTGTTTGTGTCTCAGGGCAAGTATGCCAATGAGATACTCAGGAGATTCCACATGGATAAGTGCAAGCCTATGCAGACTCCTCTAGAAGGTAACTAGAGGAAGGAGGTTGCTACTTCAACAAAAGTGGTAGAGGCTACTGTGTACAGGCAGTTTGTGGGTTCACTGATGTACTTAGTGAACACACAACCAAATTTGTGCTATGCGGTGAACCAGCTGAGTCAAGTGATGGTTCAACCTACCAAGATGTTTTGGAAGATGACAAAGCATGTATTGAGATACCTTAGAGGCCCATCTTAGTATGGATTATGGTACATACGGATAGAGGGAGTGAAGCTATAGGGCTTCACTAATGCAGATTGGGCAGGGAGTTGATCAGATCGGAAAAGCACATTAGGAGGGATTTTCAACCTTGGGTCAGTGAAAATTTCTTGGTACAACAAGAAACAAAGGTCGGTTGCACTCAGCTCGGTAGAGGCAGAATACATGGCTACAAGTCAGGCAACATGTGAGGCCGTCTGGATGTAGAAAATCCTAGTTGGTTTGTTTGATCAGAGGATGGATCCAACTATGATCTATTGTGATAATTAGAGTTGTATCAAACTCTTTGAGAATCTAGTATTTCATGATAGATCCAAGCACATCGACATCCGGTATCATCATCTCAGAGACTGTGTAGTGAGGAGGATCATGTTGCTGTAATATCTTTCAACAGAGGAGCAAGATGCTGACATTTGACAAAAGCATTATCAAAGTGTAAATTCGAGTTCCATAAAGATAGGATCGGGGTGGCAGATAATCCCTTTCTTTTAAGATAGGAGGAATGACATGTTATAGAGTTTTAGTGAACCCAACGTTTCAGACTACCAAGTGAGTCCATCATCAGGGGATGTGTCAATAGATATTCTTCAGATCTTAATGATGTATCTAGGAGCTAGATTTAGGTTATATATATAGGAAATTGAAGAAAAGATGTAAGAAAATTGGTCGGCTAGATTTTCATTTAATTAATTATTATACTTTTATTTAATTTATTTATTATGATTTTTTTTTAATTAACTAATTAATAAGTTTACAACTTAAGCAGCCCCAAGAGTTAGCTCAATCGGTCAAATCAAGTGCCTCGCCAATGGGAGGTCACAGGGTCGAATCCCAAAAGCTCTTGGGGTTAGGTCAGTAAATAGGCCGAGGGGTGTTAATGCCCTTCGGGTGGCATCCACTCAGTGTTAAAAAATCCTGGACGTAGCGGCTACCCACTGACCCAGGTATCCGTGAACCAGTAAGTGGAAAAAACGTTTACAACTTAATTGATTTTATTATTTACTTACTATGTTTATTAATTTTATTTAAATATATGGTTTAATTGATTAATTAATTAATTTGATTGATTAATTAATTTATTAATTTGGTTTCCAAGTTTATAGAAAGAAAACCCATACAGAAAGATATCTTCATGCAAATTCCCATCACCACCCTAAACAGAAGATTGGCATCATTAGGACCCTAACCACTAGTGGGCCCAGAATATTTGATCATGACCATTTAAATGATGAACTCAACCATCTACACAAAGTGTTTGAACTAAATGGCTACAATAGAAATGCCATTAAGAAAGCCATGCACCTATCTCTAATCAAGAATAACAAGGACATAAAAAATCAAAATTTATCAACTCCTAAGGTCTTCATGCCTTACATAAAAGGAACCACTGATAAAATTACTAAAATTCTTAATAAACATAACATCAATGTAGCATTGAGCCCTACTAACACCATTAGTCAATTAATCAGCTTAGTCAAGGATCCCATAAACCCTAATCTACAAAAAGGTGTTTATGTGATTCCTTGCTCATGCGGTGAGGAATATATATGTGAAACTGGTAGGTCTCTTAATATTAGGATTAAAGAACACGCGTCCAACCTAAGAAGAGATAGGACCTCTAAATCAGCCTTAGCAAAACATGTTCACGCTTCCTCTCATTACATCTGCATGGAAGAGGTCAAATTGGTTAGAAAAGAGGATCACTATCTTAGACTAAAACTAAGTAACACGTGGAAACCTTTACTTGAAAATCTTAAAAATCAATAATTAACCCTTATCCCTATTCCCTCATCTCTTAAAAATATCAATATAATAATCACCAAAAACATCAATCCTCATATCATCATCATCATAAACATAAATTAGTAGTGATTAATTCACCCATAATCAATTGATAACATTAAACAATGAAAATTACATCTAGGATTGATAGATAATATTATAGCATTAACTCACCAAATCTATTAAGATTTTTAATTAAAATTAAATAAATTATCAAGTAATAAAATCAAAAATAATTAACACGAAATATACATAAATTAGAGACATATTACAAATAATAAATAATAAACTATAGATTATTTTAAAATCAGACATTGTTAGTAGTTAAAACCTTAATAAAAGCAATTAATCTATTATTAATATTTTTATTTTATATATTATATATGGATCATTATCAACTAACAAATGATAATCATACTAATTAATATATTTATAAGAATAATTATAAAATTAATTAATTAATCAACCTTTTCAATTATTAATGTCAATTAATAATTAATTATAAACCAATTAAACCTAGTTTTAAATAAAATTAATAAAAAGTAAGTAAATATTAAATCATTAAGTTTTAACTTATTATTTGTTATTAAAATAAAAAATAAAAAAATCATAATAAATAAAATTAAATAAAGAATAATTAATTAATTAATTAATTAAATAAATGAAAATCTAGACGACCTATTTTCTTACATCTTTTCTTCAATTTCCTATTTATATAACCTAAATCTAGCTCCCGGATACATCATTTGACGCACCCCTGATGATGGGCTCACTTGGTAGTCCAAAACGTTGGGTTCACTAAAACTCTATAATAGGGCATTCCTCCTATCTAAAAATTATCCTCACCTGTATGGATTCATTATTTAAATCTCTTTCTTATTGAGAGAGAGTGTTGAAATATGGCAACAAGAATATTCCAATTTAATTTTTCCTTGAACTAAATTGTGAATTAAAACCGAATTTATTCTTAATAACTACTTGAAAATAATTAATTAATTGATTTTAAATTAATTGGTTGGAGAAATTCAAGTTAGAAGTCTTTTTGAAGTCATGCAAGAGTTATCCCTTAAATTAAGGAGATAAGATTGAGTTATATTTGATTTAGTTAACTCAGTTTACTGAGTTAAGTCCAGTTGAATTAGTTCCAAACTGTTTGAGGAACTAATAGTGAGTTAATCGTCAGTTGATGCATTAATGTACTCAACTAGTGCTACTCCAGTTAACTGAAGATTCCCTCATTAGAAACTCATGCATGTATATTCTGAGAAAGACCTAGTTAAGATTAATGTTCAAGGCATGTGTACTATCAGTTGCATGTGTTTTCTCATGGATAAAACTCATGCGTGTAGTCAAGGATTCATCCTTGAGGATTGCGCAGTTTTGGAGGAGGTCTTCCACTTGGTAAAAGGAAAATCATCCACAAGGAACAGTGCAAGGAAATAGGAGCTTGGAGGGTAGAGAGGAAGGATGGTGAGAAGCCAAGGTTGCCTGTGAGCATCTGTGAGGATTTTATTGAGAGCTAAAGCTTTATATAATTCCTATGTATTTCCACCATGTATGATAATACAATAGTGTGGGGTTTTTAGTTGAGGCTTTCCCAAAGTATTTTCATGTGTATTGTGCATTGATTCTTCTTCTTCTGGTTATATTGTTCAGCTCAATCTTTAAGCTTCTGCAAATTGATAGTAGAAGTAGGTTATAGTATTCAGCTTTGATTTATATTGCATTATCAGGTTAACCTACACAAATTTTCTACATCAAACACCCAAGCATTATAAAGCATTTTGGAGGGGAAGGTCATCAAAACTTTTATTGGAATAACCTTCGATGGAAGGGGTTTCAAAGTATGTGACACTCGGTTACGAGAGATCCACAAAACCCATAGCTGAAGAAAGGTTTAGCACGAGTGCTATGGGACCCATCAAAAGCAACAATTATTGTAAATCCTAGTAAATTATTACTTGAAAAATTTTCAATGGTGAAGGGGGCTTTGATATGTGTCAACACTTGGTCAAAAGAATTCAAAAGGACCATGGGAAAAGAATGAACTATAAAGGAGGATAGGCCCCCAAGAGGAGCTCAAAGACTTTATGCACCCAAGGACCAAGCCTCTGGTCACCACACCTGGTCTCATGGAGGAGAATGGAAAGGGCATAAACACGAGGAGCTAGGTGTTATGCAACCAACTCCAAAAATATAAGAAGAGATAGATCAACGAATTCAAAATAAGCGTCTTCACGGGGGAAACCTCCTTTACCTTACACAAATGAATAATTCTTGGATGGTTCAAATGAAAAACCTCCTTTCTATATATAGGAGTTTAAGGGGTCACAATATAATCAGAGCTAACATAACAATAGTAATGTAAGGGAACAACAATAACAATAGCGGGCTTCTATGGGGCACAATAATAACAATATGGGGATAATAGGGGCACAACAATAACAATAATGGGCTACAATGACAATAATAATGGGAGAATCACTAGTATTATTGGGACCTAACATGCTCCTCTCCTTCAAAAATGTGTTTTCCTCAACGCTTGAGTAGTTCTGGATGCTTATGTATAAAATTCTCATCCTCCCATGTGGAATGTTCAATGGGTAAGCCCTTCCACTCGATGAGATACTCTGAAATTTATCGATTTCGTAGTTGTCAAGTTCTTATTTCTGTGACTACTTCAGGTTCCAATATGATTTTTCCTTCCTCGTCAAGTTCTGGAAATATTGTTTGAACTGGGAGATTGTCACCTATAACCTTCTTTAAGCATGAAACATGAAAAACTAGGTGCATACTGGAAGATGCAAGAAGCTCCAATTTGTATGCCATAGTACCAATATTTTACAACACCTTCTATGTACCATAATACTTTGGTGACAATTTAGTATTATTCTTAGCTTGATTGAAGGACATTTGTTTGTATGGTTGTAGTTGTAGAAATACCCAGTCACCTACATCAAAACTTCTTTCTCTACGATGTTGATCTGCCTGTTGTTTCATTCTATTTTGTGCCAAAGTGAGGTTATCCTTTAAGAGTTAGAGAACCTCTTGTTGATGCTCGATGTGATCTTCCACTACTTGAACCTTAGAATTTTACCTTAAAGATGTTGTGATGGACGGTGGATGATATCCATAGAGTGCCATAAATGGGGTCATTTTTGCTGCAGTATGGAAGGAAGTGTTATACCACCATTCAACTAGAGGCAACCACTTGAACTATTGTGTTTATTTATCAGATACAAAAAAACCGAAGATATCCTTCCAAACATTTGTTCACTATCTCAGTTTTCCCATCAGATTGAGGATGATAAGATGAGCTATGAGCTAACTGGGTACACAGACAAGAAAATAATTCGGTCCAAAAATTTCCAGTGAAAATGGGATCTCTATCGCTTACAATAATATTTGGGTTTCCATATAGCTTTTGAATTTTTTTCATAAATGCAGTAGAAACTGTACTAGCTTTAAATGGATGAGATAATGCACAAAAGTGTCCATACTTAGTAAGTCTATCAATTACCACCATAATGACACTCTTTCCTTTGGACTTGGGTAAACCTGTGATAAAATCCATTGAAACCTCCTCCCAACATTGACTTGGAATGGATAAAGGTTGTAACAAACCCGAGGTCTTAATTGTCTCATCCTTGTTTTGTTAGCAAACCAAACATTCCACCACAAACTTTTGAATATCATATTTAAGGCCATCCCAAAAAAAATCCTTGTTAACTCTATAATAAGTTTTTAAAAATTTTGAATGAGCTCCTAAGGGAGAGGTGTGCATTTCTAGAAGAATATTTTGCTTGATTTGTGACTTCTTACAGAGGTATAAGCGATCTTTGTGCCATAATGAATCATTTTTCCAGCTAAATGTATCAGATGTACTTGGATCTTTCTGCAAATTTTGAATTAGTGTCCACACTTCTTCATCATTCTTCCATTCATCCCTTGCTTCATTTATTCAATCTGGTTGGATGATAGAAATGACACAAAGCAATTCTTTTACATCCTCATCCTTTCTTGAGAGTGCATATGCAACAACATTTTTCTTCCCTTTTTTGTAGATGATTTAAAAGTCATAACCCAACATCTTTGTGACCTATTTTTGCTTCTGTTTTGAAGATAATCTTTGTTCTAAAAAGTATTTAAGACTATCATGATTCATTTTTCCCTTGAAGTGTCCTCCCATTAGGTAAGGTGGCCATTTCTTAGTGCATGTAGTATTGCCAACATTTCCTTCTTATAAATAGCTTTGTGTAAATACTTTCCTTTGATTGGATGAATTTCAAAAGCATTGGGTCTTCCTTCTTGCATTAAAACAACACCAATTCCATTGCTTGAGTCATCACATTCCACAATGAAGGTTTTTGTGAAGTCCGGTGTAGCTAAGACTAGTGCTTTGCACATTGCCTGTTTAAGATGTCAAAGGCCTTCATTGCTTCTGGAGTCCAAGAAAATGCATCTTTCTTCAATAATGTTAGTAGAGGTGTTGCTATTTTTGGATAATTCTTAACAATATTGCGATAATAACCTGTCAACTCAAGAAATCCTCACAAATTCTTTATGGATGTGGGGATTTTCCATTCCTTAATGGATTTAATTTTGCTAGGGTCTACCTTAACACCTCCATGAGATACAATATGACCCAAATATTCCACCTCCAGTAGTCCAAAGAAAAAATTATTTTGTTCTCATCATGAGTTTCATCTACTACCTTTCTTCTATTAGGAAGCCTTTCTTGTACACACTTTGTCAAACCTTCCTTCCAACCTTCCATGTATTTCTTCAAACCATCCATCTTAGCTTATGTTACTTTTTGTGAGAGTGAAATTTGTTGCACTTGGTCTCGTAATTTTGATATATCATGTTGCATTTCTTCCTTTTCTTCATGTGTCATAGTAGACAGTAATGTGTTGGGTTGTGTTATATTATTTCCATGTAATTAACAGGGGGTTTGAGGGGTACCCATAACCCCACTTTATGGGGTCGAGGGTAGTGCCCTGGAAAATTTTGGTTTTGGACACTATGTTAGGTTGGGCGGACCCACCTATGGTTTTGTGCATGATTTTCGCAGATGTTTTTTGGATGCGATGGTTTTCGGTCCATGGTATTGGATGCTTTGGCATGTATAAATATGTATTGCAACATTGAAAGGAACATAATGAAAAATCAAGCTGGTAGTCTCGGTTTTGGGATCCAGGGGAAATATTTGTGTATATGTGTTTTACGTATTATGATCTCGCATTGTTTATTTTCTTTGTTTTAGAATTCGTATGCAGGTAATTTTTGTACAGGGTTAAAACCTACATTTGGTATCATAGTT
>APFE031006319.1:115824-151244 GCA_000404065.3 Pinus taeda
TATAAATAAGAAAGATTTGGTAAAAGAATTAGATAATACTGATTCACCCCCCCCCTCTCAGTATTATTGTCAACACACTCTTGTGTAACAACAACTGCATCATGAATCAGTCCGTTCTCCAAAAATCCTAATTTCTCCATTGAGATATGCTTGGATAAAACCAGCTTAATCCTATTAGCAATGATCTTAAATATGACTTTATAACCAAATTGTAGAGTGAAATGGGGATTTAATCTATGACTGTCCTTGGATTAGTGACCTTGGACAGGAAATTAAAGAGGAATTGATTGATCCTGAGATCACCCCCATTTGTCTAGACTCATCAACCATGGAAGTCAAGTCCCCATCATCGTGTCCTAAAAATGTAGGAAAAGTTTAATGGGCCACCCATCTAGCCCTGGACTCTTGTCCTTTTCCATCATCCTAAGGACACCCAAAACCTCCACACTAGACACCGAAGCCTCCATCATATCCTTCTCCTCATCATCGACAAAATGTGGGAAGATATTAATAATATCCAATTATTTGTCCATGAAATCGCCCACCCTAGCCCTATACAGTGAACTGAAATAGTAAATAGCCTCCCTTCATATGGTTTTTTTTGTAACATGGGAGGTTCCCCCATCATCCTCAATTTTCCATATAGCATTCTGCTACCTCCTAGACAATACCCTCCTGTGGAAAAAATAAGTATTCCTATCTCCCTCTATGACCCACTGTACTCTGCTCTTCACTCACCACTCCTCTTCCTGATACTTTAGTATCTTCATCTTCTTACCCTACAGAGATATTAGTAATGCCTTGTTATAAGTAGATAATTAATATGGATGATTCGTGTAAGAGAGATGCCCCACTTCTGCTTCTATCTTATATAGTTCCTACACTTATAGTACTTTCTTATGCCAAACCCATTTTCTCACAACTTATTTCAGGGTCTTGAGTTTGAGGCACACCAACTCCATATCAAAAATCACATCCCCAAAAATATCATTAACCGACGTATTATGTATTAGCTCAACACACTCTGCATATTACAACCAAAGAGGGTTAAATTTGAAAGGAAGTGAATGCTGCTTAACATCACCCTTCCACACAAAGAATATGGTAAAATGGTTTGATATCGATGATGCAAGTGGTGAAGACTGTAGTTACTCCATGGACCCCATCAAATTAGCACGGATAAGAAAACGATATAGTCTTCTATATATCCCTTCCACCACCTTCCTCTCAGTGTTCCACGTTGGTCCAATTGTAGCAGGTTTGATATCCACCAAGTTTTTTTGAGATAATAAATAAAAAAAAGGAACCCAATGGATCAATCTTTGATCTGATTCCCCACGTCTCATTTATGTCTAGTGTAAAGTTTAAATCCTCAACATATATGGAAGAGCTTAAGTCAGATAAACCTCTTCCCTTGCATCTTTCCCATAACTGTTTCCTTCCCAAATATAGTGCATACACGTTGAAAATGTGAATCCTTCTCCTAGATCCTCTCAAATAGTTAGTCAAAATGATCCCTGCGTCACATTGATACACGGGGATGGATGATATAGCTAGATTCCACACAACAACCACACCTCTAGATAGTCCAGAGGAATTGGTAGCACACATAAACCAACCAAGACAACTACGCTGTAAAAGATCGCATGCTAGATCTCTACAAATCATGGTTTCTTGTAAGAGGAAAATATCTAGTTTGTGGCTATAAATCAAGTGTCTAAGGGATCAATGTTTGGGGGACGATCCATCCATTATAATTCCCCACCATCCATTATAATTATCTCCATTGTGGGCATACCAAATGTGCTTCCCCTCATGTGGCACACTCCAATGACATAAGCCATGTAAGGCTTTGATGATTTAAACTCTCACACTTTCATGATGTTGATAGGAAACATGGCAAGGGAATTAAGGAGTTTGACTTGAACTTACCAAAGATGAGTGAGGATTCTTAGCTATTAATATGGGATCTCTCTATAAATGTATCTTTTTGATGGGCCAATTTTGTAGAAGTTATGCTAGACTATAAGTATTTGTCATATTTTTGTTCTTATATTAGGTCATGATCTAGAAAATTGGCATCTTGTATGATGATCTTATCTTCCTAGTAAATTTCTACGTATTTCTTGTAAATTTTGCCGCTACCAAAAAAGGGTTTTAATAGAAAATACTCACTTTTATTTAAAAAAAAAATTAACCTTTTTCATTTTTCCGTAACCAAAATTTAGTCAAAATCTTTTTTAAAATATAATTTGAATTATAGAAATCATTATTTCTAATATAAAAAAAGACTCAACTATTAAAAATATATCTTTATTACAGCTCTTTATAATTTACTAATTAATATTTACAATTCCATCGAATCTAAAATATTTTTTACCAAAATTAACTATTTACCAAAAAAATCACAAAACATTTTGATTACCACTTATTTTTATAATTTTTTCAACATTTCAAACATCATCTCCCATGTCAAAAACAATTTCACCATCAACACTACTTCCACTTTCTTGATCATCATCATTGCCTAATGAGTGTCAACATCAAGGCTACTTCTTCCACTTCATTGAACATTATTGTCTTTCCTTTATCATCTAGCTTTTTGCTGATATGCTTTGAATTTTATGAATGGACATATTACTTCACATAATATTCAAAATCACGAGCATGACTACCTCATGGTGTGAATAAAACAAAATTTTAGAACATTTAATAGGTACATAATTAAGTTTCGTTCTTAAGGGTCAAAATCAAAACATTATATTATATTAAATTATTATTAAAGGACAATGCTTGTAACATCGAGACTAAATTCTATATACTTTAAATATTGATATCTTATTTATTACTTATCCTTACAAGGCAACTTTTTATGAAATTTGTGATTCCTTATTTTTTTTTAAGTAAATAACAATTAGGCTTTAAATAATCTATTTTACATTATTTATTTATTTTTTCTTTTTAAGTGTGGTTTATGGATTTTAGAGATTATTTGAAGGGATTATTTTTTATTGACGTAGTTATAAATTTTGGTTTTTAGAGTGTCGAGAGAATTGAACCTCGACTTTTTAATAGCAAAGATGCTTTAATGATAATGACTCGGCTAATTAAACTAACCCTTGGAGTTACATCAATTTCTTATTAAAGCACAATATTAAGAGTCTCCATCTAGGTTAGAAACTATTATCTATACGAAATGTTAAACATTCTGACTTTAACCTTTTTCAATTTTCGATCAACATAATTTGGTCATAAAAAATTACTAAAATGTAACTTGAATTGTGGAAATTGTTATTTCTAATATAGAAATAGATTCAACACTTTATAATAGGATTTAACATCTTGGAGTCAACTGGGGTTATATCGGGTGGTTGGCCATAATGGTTGTTATCTCTGCCACCTAAATTCAATTCCTTGCAAATGATATGATAATGAGAAATATTGTTGTAATAGCTACATGCCTGTAAATATTGTTATAGTAACCCTCACTCTTGCCCTCTCTAGAGAGAATGATTTTCCTTTAGAAAAAAGAGAGATTCAACACCTTAAAATATAATTATTACAACTTAATTTTACAATTTAATGATTAATATTTACAATTCCATCAAATTCAAAATAAATTTTACCAAATTTTAAATCAAAAAATAAAAATTCTCCCATTTTAAGAAAGAGGCACATAATACAACCTATTTCAAAATAACCATACATAATCAACTTAATCATCCGTTAAAAAAATATTATTTAACCTCATCTCTCATCTACGAGTATCACCATCAAGACAACCTCCACTTTTTTCTTCATCATTCCATAATCTCTCTATATAAAAAAAAAAAAAAAAAAAAAAAAAAAATCTCGTAAACGAGTGTCAACATCGAGGCTACTTCTTTCACTTTATTGGGCATTATCCTTATCAACCAACCTTTTTGCCGGCATACTTTGATGCTTAGAATTTTATGAATTGATATACTAATTCACATGAGTACAATTCTTCGCTTCTTGCCCAGCTCTCATAATACGTGGTTCAACCAGTTCAAATCTCGTGGTGATCGTAACGTGCCCCACTTTATAATGTTCAATGACTTAAAAGAAGCATGCTCTTACAAATGGTTTCCCTAACAAACAGTTATCTCATACAAAAATTGACTTAGTAATTACATCATGTTTAAAAAAAAAAAACGTTAGGAGAGGACATAATATTTGGAATATTTTATTTTATTTAGGAAATCTTCCATATTAATGGTCTCAATTAATTTATTTGTTTCGATTTTAATTAAAAATAAAACTAACGAAATTTGTTTTACATTTTGAGTTTAGATGGTTTTATTTATGATATTTTTGAAAAATTTTAAAATGAAGGTAATTATTCTGAGTTTAAATTGTTTTTAATGAGATTTTTTGGAAATTTTTTTGGTAGGTTTTTCTGGTCTAATTTCTCTAAAATTTGGCATGAATTTATTGAAATCACAAGGTTGATGGATAATCACTATATAATCAAAGTGCCCTAGGGTATTTTCAAAGTGTTGAATCCATATATATAGTAAAAAAACAACTTAAATAACACAAATCAAGATTTCACCTCAAAATTTTCTGCTAGATTCCTGACACCAGAAAGTCCAAAAAATTGCACTAAAGACAACTCCTTTTGAGTTTAGGTGGTTCCATTTATGACATTCTTGAAAATTTTCAAAATGAACAGAAAAACTACTTATTTTATTTTATGAGATGTGTAAATAATTGTTTAGAATTAAACTTAATTGTTATTTTATTAAAGATTATAAAAATAATTTATCTCAAGTTAAGTGGTTTTTAAAAAAAAAAAAAAAACATTTTATGGTTAATTTAATATTTTTTATTTGTTTTGATCATTTCTATTTAATCATTGATTTCAGACTTTTGTGATCTATATTTGTATTCAGAATGCGTTTTTCGGATTAATCACATTATTAGATTTAGGTTGACATTTCAAGCCATCTAATGTAGTTCATCCTAGGGACAAAGATGAAATTTTCGTAAATAGTGGCTATAGCAAACATCGGGGTCTTAGAGCTTTTCGAAGAGCTGGTGTCAGAACTAGGATTAAAAAAACGCTTTTCGAAGAGCTGGTGTCAGAACTAGGATTAAAAAAACTTTAGATGATCTGGTTTCCATGATTAAATTTTATTTCATCCATGGGACCACTAATAAGTTTGCTCATATTCTAAAAACCATAAAGTCTTAGCTATCTTCAACCCCCTTAATACCATCAGAAGCTCTCTCAGATCTATTAAGAACCCAGTTGACCCTAAAGACATGAAAGGGGCTTATTCAATCCCTTGCTCTTGTGGTATTCCCTACATTGGGGAACTGGTCACTCCATTAATCAATGAATTCAAGAGCATGTTGCAGACATTAGACACAAGCGTTCTTGCTTCTCAGTTATAGTTGAGCATGCAGAGAAAACTATGCACCATGTCTACATTGAGGAGTCTCGTGCCATTGTTAGGATTCATTACTTTCATCATAGAAAGTTGTGCAAAGCCAGTGAAATTTAAAAGCATGTGAAGAATCTCAACAAAGATAATGGTTGGAAATTAAGTAAGAGTTGGATTTCGGCCCTATCTTCATGATATCTCGTTTTTATTTATTTATTTATTTTTATTTTTTTTTATTCATTTTTATCTGTTTGAGTTTTTATGTCTTTCTTTGCTCCTTTCTTTAATTGTTATGGATATTTTGTTATTTTGTGTCCTTTACTCATCTTTACAATGTTCTACTCTAATAATTTATTTTTAAATTTTCTTTATTATTATTTGACTATATAGTTAATAATATTAAGATATGTATAATAAGAATATGTAAAAATCATTTACTCACTTTTATTATTTAATTTATTTTGGACCAACCTTTATTCTTTTATATCTTCAATAGTGGTTATCAAAAAAAAAATCTCCTCTTTGATTTCTAATTTTAATTCAAAATTCTAGATCCCATGTTCATTTTTATCTTTTGTATTTAGTTATTTATTCTCTTGTATTTATTTTTGTATTTTCTCATTTCATAACTAAATAATTATTTTTAATATTATTATTGGATAGAATTTTGACCAAAGTCTATCCTAGCGTTCATTTTAAAACTTAAAATATTTATTTTATTATCATTATCTTCCAACATTTATATTTGGGACTTGATGCATGCCTGCTATTTATACCCAATATTAGACACTTTTTTTCATCTTTGTCCTGACGATGAATCACATTAGATGGTTTGAAACGTCGATCTAAATCTAATGATATGGTTAATCCGAAAGACATTTTGAATAACATTTCTATTTAAGATAAATTGGTCCATTCTTTCTAGTAGTTTGTTGATCTTCTTTATCAATTGGTTGAGCTTCTATATTTTTGACAAATTTTAAATTCAAGTCATTCAAAATTGTCTAAAAACACAATTTTCATAATTACTTCACCAAATTTATAATCCAACAATATTCTCACAACAGTAAACATATCAAAATCTTAGTTTCGACTCTCAATTATCCAACTTATAACATTAGAGAAACTATCAAAATATGAAACTTGTGCAACCACCAACCACCATCAAGTGTTTTTTTTTATAACTAGAACAAGAACTTTTGTATTAATGAAAATCTATTGTGAATTCACAATCCTATCCATCTTTGGAATGCTCAATAGATCAAGATCAAGCCCACTAGATCAAAAAGTATAATTTCCTTTATATCAACACTTTTGTTCTTATATGAATACATATACCAAAAGACATGCAAATCTGACAACATTTACATACTAACTATGTGGAGGGGGTGCCATCTACGGGTTTGGATCCTCTAGTTTGTGGGTAGACTGGAACATTTAGATAAGGCATATCTTGTGTTTCATTGCTGATAACATTGCTTGAGAAGAAGGATTTCTTAGGACCGCTTGCTAAGTGAACTATGTAACTCTTTGATTTGCTAATTATGAAGGCTATCAAGCTTGTCTTGATTTTTGCACATCTTAGTTTGATGTTTAATAAGCAACTCCATAGTAATGCTTATGCACATCATAGTTTGATGTGCAATAAGTAACTCCATAATATTGGTCACATTGAATACCAATTGGTTATGACATAGTTGTAGAGAAATAACTTCTTCTCAAAGTTTTGTAATCCATTCCATTATATGATAATATTTTGTGCTAGGTTGAGGTGGCATTGTTCTAACTCTCCACTTTTCCACAGTACACCAACTACTCAAACCGAACAAGCTTAGAAATGATTGAATTAACAGAACAAAGAAGAGGGTCCCAAAGGTTTGATTACTGATTTAAGCTTGAAAGTGTTGTTGTTCACCAGGTATCTTAAAGGAGACAACAATAGATTGATTTCCACCAACATCTATTTATGAACTTCAATTCGAAAAGCTAGTTCTTTCAAGGGTTGAGAAGTCTGAAAATACCAATTAGGTTCTAACAGAGGTTTCAATTCCCCACATATTATCTTATGCCACCACCATAACACTTCAAAGAAGACCCTGAATCTAGAGGAAATAGGTGAATAACAAAAATAGACAAATAAATATTCCAAATTGACTCTGACAACCATCCTCCACTACTAGTTAGAGTAGTTGGGATGCTTAGAGTAGTTCGACTGAGTAATTATAAACGAACTACTTTTACTCCAACGATTTCCCTTTCTTTCATGGTGCAACAATGTTAATAAAATTGAGGTTGCCCTTTATTTTATTTTATTTTATTTTTTTCCAAAAGAAAAAAATGGCATACTTGTATTAGAGATAAAGTAGTTGCATAGTTCAAGTTGCAGGTCAGTCATCTCTTCACAGACTTTCATTACAAAAAATCCAAGTAGGAGGACCATGTTCTCTAAATCATATATTGGCTTCTAATCTATGTATTTCTCTATACTTAGTAAATTTACCAACAAAAATACATTCCCTATATTCCATCATAGTGATTTACAGAAAAATAAATAAACCATGTTACCTTCAACCAAGTTCGAATAGAAATACATAAAAACCTAGGATTACAACCAAGATGGTAGAACAAAGTTGATAAGCCCCTCTTTGTCCAGTTGGTCACCATCAAATGCAACAATATATACATGGTCGAGCCACCAAGGATCCATACCATGGAAAAAATCGACAGACCTGATAAAAAAATAGGAGATCTCCTCAAACCTATGCTACCATCTCATGGAAAACGTGATAGCAACATAATTGATGTGCCCTGATTTAACATATTGGACACCATCAAATGCATTAATTTTCCATAGCCAAGCCACCTGGATCCATCCAAAGGAAAAAATAGGCAATACTGATAAAAAACAGGGGGTCCCCTTATATATCTATGCGACCATCCCAGATAATTGTCCCAAATGCAAAACCTTGGAAGTCAATGTGGTCCATAAACATGCAACACCCTTATTTTGCTAATTTGTCTACCTGTACATTTTATTCCCTATAAATTTGATCAAAAATTAAACAGGAACGTAACAAAATACAAATATAACCATAAATACAGAGTTGCAGCAGAAATAACACTTCACTTCATTAACATCAAAGAACTGAAATATGCTTACATACATAATGGAAATAAAATAGCTTGGGCGATAGTAGCTTATCTCTGAGAAGAGATGTGGTGGCTACATGCCTATGAATTATGTTATAATGAGGCTCGAAGGCCTATTTATTATTGAGAAACAATGGAAAACCCTAAATGTCCAAAAACCTAACCCTAGGAGATGAAGCGCCAAAACTGTGGGCCCCGTTTGGGTAAATTGGTACATCAACTTCCTGGGGTTGTAACTTTGGCATATGATCTCTGTTTGATGCACACAATACCTTGTCAGAAAGATCTATCCAAGGAATACAACTTTCAACATTGCCCATTTTCCAAAAAAAAGTTGTTTAGGGCCTCGAAATGGATCTGGAAGTCCAAGACCTAAAAAAATGTAAAAAATTGTAAACTATGCTACAATCAAGGAAACTGAAAAAAATGAAAGAAATTGTGGTGGGTTTCCAAGAGGAATAGGTGGGGCCACCAATATCCATCTGGATCAATCCTCCCCCCTTAGAAAGAAATGGTCCCCATTGTGTTGGGTGCCTCCATGAGATGGGGAATCTTTTGCTGAACTTGGTCCCCAGTGAGGCACTTGCCTTGGTGTAGGAGTTGGCTAGATTTGGAAATCTTATACAGTTGGATATTCTATTGACGATTATTCTTGATCTGTGTGTCTGTGATCTGATCAGTTGTGGCCCATTCCATGGAGTCTGGGTTTAACTCTATTGGTGTGAGTTGTTCTGCAATGTTTGATGTGTTCAGTAATGGTGGAAAGTATGGTCGAAGGTGGTCCACATTGAACATTGGGTGTAGGCCAAGGAATGGTGTAATGGTGAGCTCAAAATAATTTTCCCCTATAGCCCTATTTATGGTGTAAGGCTCATATCTTAGCGGGTGAAGCTTGTGGTGGGGCCTAGAGAGGTGCTCCTTCTGCAAATGTAACCAAACTTTGTCATCCACCTAAAACTTGTGTGGCACCCGATGCTAATCATGATGCTCCTTGTACTTAGCATTAGCCCTGTTCAATATGTCATAGACCTATTGGTGGATGTGTTGAATGCACTCAATGAAGTTATTTTCCTTTTCATCTTCGGACTGGACACGAGACAAATCTGCCTGAGTAGCTGCAAATGGTATGGCCAATTGAGTTCTTGTAGCTCCTAGAGACAACCTGGGCACATCTAGATTTTGTTTATCTCATATGATTTTCTAGAAATGGAGAGATCACACACACACACATATAATGGTTTGGTTCATTCACCTAAATGAGTAAGATGTGAATTTCTTGGTACTTCTTCCCATATACAAATATCAGAAATAGGCATAAAATAGTGGAGGCCGAGTAGTCCAAGGACTTACAATTTAATAAGATTTTGTAGAGCAATGATAGAGGATAAGGAGAAGGAGTAACTCATCATATGGAGCTTACATCATCAAGAATTCTATGATTTAACACATAGATCTTGTAGCTTTAAGTTCCTATACGTATCTGAGTTAGAAGTAGATATAATGGGCAGAAGACAATTTGTGTGCTATGATTCATGAAGAGAAACATTCAAATATATAATTTCAATAATCCATATAGGCACTAGCATTAACAATGTTGATACGAATGAATTTGTGAGGAACTTATAGGCGCATGCATAACATTTTGATACCAACGAATCTATGAGGAAGTCTTGAAATATTTCTAATAGTTGTGATTGAATGAAATCAGAGAATAAACATGAACATAATGGGTTTTAACATAGGGATAACATATTGTAATACTTGAAGGGGGAATCACCACTATTTCCTCACATTCTGAAAGATCTGTATCCTAAAGTTACACGGTCTGAAAATTATATGTAGAGTTTTCTTTAGAATTTTTGAGACTCAATGAAGTCTTGCGTCTTCCTATTTATTCCAGAGAGGGGCACATGGACATTCAATACAAAAAAAATATCTTCGATCGGGTCTCAACTATCAAGTTCAATAGATGTCTCGGCCGGAATGACTCTGTGGCCCAAAAATATTATGGAATTAATGACCACATTGAAGGAAGGCATATTACAGGACAAAAATAAGTAAACAACCAGATAGAAAAGTAAATGAAAATTCTTTGTGCCCATCATGTGATCGCCCCCGCCTCATGCTATAATTTTCTCATGGTATGGCCTCTTGTGCTACTCAATTGACCCTGTCGCTTCTTCCTTTATTACTCTAATGCCTTTTTCTGTGGAGTATGGAGTGGGTTGACTATAAGTGCCTATTTCAGCGGTCCTTCACTATGTAGAGGAGTGAGTCTCGATGACGAGCCATTAAATCTTACTAAACCCCCCATATTGTCTTCAACACTCTGTGTCATACTTACTTTAATGCCACAGTTTCCAACCCATCAATCTTAAGATCCATGTACCATGCTATCGGGGTTGTAAGGTGAGGAGCACCAATATTACAACAAGAATGTTGGAACTCCTAGAGCTACCAGCTTTAATTTATCAACCCAGGGTTCATTACAAACTTGGAGGTGACAGTGTTGTATACACAAGTAAAAGTGATGGTTCTGGCATTTTTCACTATTCAGCTGGTGAGAGACCACTAGGGTTTTCAAGCTAGACTTCTATGGATTCAGAAGAAGCTTGATTGTTGATGAAAGAAAGAGAAATCTACTAAAGGAGAAAGCTTGTCTACTACAAATAAGGAAAATGACTAAAATCCTATGCTAAAAACACACCCTTCTCTGACTAACCGCTAAGAAACTATGTTTTACAATAATGCCAAGCTGACATGTATGAAATAATACTATCTAAAGCATGGAAATTCAAGAAATCAAACATCACTACTATGCATGTAAAGGACTGAAATAAATATGTTTTGTTCTTTTTATTCCTTTTCTAGAAAATCAAGTGTAAACCCTAATCTCTTTTGGTGATGTGGTAGGTGGCTTAGTGATGCTGGTGGATGGTTGGGAGGTTTAGGAGATGGTTTGAAGTTTTGGGAGACCCTTGAGTGACCTGGTGTGGCTTCCTAGAGATTTTCCCTCAATTCGGCCTCAAAACAAGCCACTACAGGAAAACCTACACGATGTACTAGAAACCTACAGGATTCCCTGTATTTCTACTAGATGTAGTCGAGAGAAAAATGATGGTTGCTGGGGGTGATGGAAGGCTTAGGGAAGGTGGTGGATGGGTGGAATGGATTGAGAAAATGCCTAGGATCACTCAGAACTCAAAACCAAGGTTAGGAGATGGTTGGATTCACTCAACATGCTTGGAGGAATTTCTATGTAAAATGATGAGATTGGTGAAGATCTTAGTGAAAGAAAGGAATGATTATGGATGGATTAAGTTGGAAGGTGGTTTTCTGCTATGGTATCTCTTTATATTTCTGAAGCACCTTCTTTGCATCAAACATTTATAATTTCCAAAAATTCATGTAAACAAGAATTCTAACAAGCCAGAAAAGAAAAATTTAATGAACTAGTTGTCTACTTCATGCATGAGGAAAATTTCTGAATAAAATGGAATCATGGATGAGATCTACTATAAGACTAAATATGGAAGATATAGTAATTAAATCCTACACTTGCAAAAATGATCAAATGTTGGTTCAGGTACAATAAACTCTAAATCTTATGAGAAAATGGAAATATGTCTTTTTGGGGCTGCATAAGGGTCTTTCCTCAAATCATGATCCCTAAGGGAAGAAGTGAGGCCAAGACACCTATTGAAAGCTTTGTGGTGCTCCTTTTATCCCTTCTAACCTACTATTGCAGTAAAGCACAAATGGAAGCAAACTAATAAACAACTAATCAAATCTACATTACTTGCAATGAAATACTTCTAAAGACAATTTAATCATGAATCTATGGAACTGAGCCAAGCATACAGATACAAGAAGAGGAGCCTTTGCTGCTAGGGTTGGGCCCTAACCCAAGAGCTTCAGCCCTCTGAGTTAACTTAGTGTTGGATCAAGAAAAATCTCATTTTCATTATCAAAATAGAAAATTACATCAATGTATTCCACAATTCTGGAGTTCGAAAATAAACAGTGTTTTTACAACAAAAATTTAAATCCTAATGAGGCTCTAGGCCTCTCTACGTATACCACTGAAGTCACCAATGAATTCCTTAAATATAGGTAGGCTTGAATCCCAAACTTGAGATGAACTAACTCTTTGTATATCACTTGCTCGACTGCTTTTTGATCTTCATGACTTGGTTGATTTCACTCAGAGTTGGTGTGATTAATGGAGGAATATTTGAATGGGGGAGGAGTAAATGAGGAGGACTTACCTCCTACAATATCTCTCCCTTGTCCCATTCGAGTTTCAAACCTTAGTCTTGCCAAAATTCCTTGATTTTCTCTTCCAAACCTGCATTCAATGCATATTAGTCCACTAGGCATAATATCTCACTTTAACTCATATCATTAAACAAAATATAATCAAAACATGTAATAAATTGTGAGAAGAGTTTATTTGACTAGCTAGGAGGTGAATTAAGGCCCATATAATTACCCAATGATGAGGCTCATCATGACCCCCCTACTGAAACCGTTGCTCATCCTCTGAGCAACTTAACCAATACCCATGTCTTTCATAGCTCTAGCGGCCTCCTTGACATCCCATGCTTCTGTTGTGTTTTCCTCTTCTTGTGCATAGAATCTTGCCTTATTTTCTACTTCCTCCAACTTCTTTCTTTCTTATTCTTCATTCCTTCTTTCTAACATCCCCAAGAGTAGTGGTGGACTGAGTCTCAAGCTAATCCAATTGACTTTGAGCCTTTGGATTGGTTGCTTGTACATGGGTGTCCTGTTTAGTGTTTCTCTCATCCTTTGACGAGAGTGGTACTCTCTGATCTTCAAACTGAATGGAAAAGTATTCCATCTCCTTAGGTAAGCTTGCATGCTCTCATCCCCTAACAATCTGAACATGTCCTCAATATGTGTAATGGATTTCTCTTGGGCAGCAAGATACTTGGGTGCAAGTTGAGGATCATTTGCAATTAAATTATGTGTGCTAATGATAGTCATTGGATTGTACTGCTCAGCTCTGATCATAAGAAGATCTATTTGTTCCCTTGCCAATATCCCCTTCATTTTTGTAGCCCTTGCTTACTCATGGTTTATGCATGATGCCAAATCCATCAACTATAAATCCCCTAGCTTTGCATTGGGGTCCCATACATTGATATATGTGAAAGCCATGTTATGCAAGTAGAACTCAGACATCTTAACCCTATCCTCTAATGTACTTTGATCACAGAGATCAATGAAATGTTTATAATCCTAGAATGGCATGGTGCCTCTCTGTGCTAGGGTCTTGATTTGGAACTGCAGCCACTGTTCCTTAAGGAATAGTGCATAGGACTTAGCTGGCATCCTGCACTGGATTGCTTTCAAAGATAGAATAGCCATGGATGCCAATTGATTCTCTCTTTATTGCAGTTGTCCTTTCAACCATGCATTTTTTGCCTACAACTGATTTTTCATTATGGCCTCTCTGTCCCCCAAGCTACTTAGCTCCCTTCCCATCTCTTTGAGCTTCTCCTCCATGTGACCAATGTCCTCCACTCCCTTGGACTTGGAAATCTACATCCATCTATGAGTTCTAGCTCTTTCTTTCTCAAGCTAAAAGAATAATGGAATGGAAAATTTTTGTGGAATGACCCTGTCCCCCTCAATAAATCTATAGTAGGAGTTAGGTCGAGGACTAGGTTCCCTTAGCTATGGGTCCTCTCTCTTTGCTTCTGGCTGCTTACTTCTTTCCTCATCCAATTTTTGAGTTTCCTGTAGGTTTGGCAAAGTTTCATGTAGGACTTCCTCTGCTTCTTGTAGGTCATGTTGTGTATCCTGTAGGATGTCTTTTCACTTGGATGAGGTAGACCTAGTTACAGGCCTTCTCACATAGGTGATAGGAGACTTAGGGGAGGTTTGTGTTGATGATCCTTCTTCTTCAGTTTTTATAGGAGGAACCATCTTCTCCTACTATTTAGGTGAGTCCTCAATAACATTGGGAACCTTTGGTTGGAGTTTGGGGTTTTCCCTGCCTTATCCTTGTACTTTTCCTTGTTCTGAAGTATAAGGGGTTTTGCCTCAATCTTTTTCCTTTTCCTTTGATATAGGTGCTAAGGGAAGTGAGGTAAAATGTTGCCTCTCTCTCAGTGGGTTCTAGAGACACCCTAGGTGACTCCTTGTCTTTTTCCCCCTCTTTCCCATTTCCCTTTTTACTTATGCATTTCCCTTCTTCTTCTCCCTCTATATCCTCATCTTGTTTATTAGTTTCCTCCTTGACATATTCCTCTATTTCTTTATCACCTTATTTCTCTTTCTCTTCCTCTTCATTCTCATCTCTCTTCATCCCTCTCTACTTATTCTCCATTTGTTTCTATCTCTTCTTCATCCTTTTCAATGATAGTAGGGCTAATATCATATGTGAGGGCTTTGATATCCTCATTTGTCTGCATGTCTGTGAAAATATCCTAATGGATCGAATTATGAGGTTTTGGAGGGAATATTCTATGATGATTCTAATTAATCCATGGTGGGGTAACTGCTGGGGGTTCCCCTCCTACACCTTTATGCTTGTATCTACCAGGTGATTGCAGAAGGAAGTATGGTATGTTGAGCCTGTGGTGTGGAGTTGTTTCTTCTCCAAACCTCAATTCTTCAAGGAGCCTCAAGTGATAACCATAAACCACACTATACCTACCTTCACATGATATGTATTTTATAAGGTGGTAGCTTACCTAATTCTAGGGGTATGGTAGGCTTGTTCTCCTTACTCCATTCTTTTCCTCAATGGGCTCCTCTCCCTCTAAAAATAATTTCTTCTTGCCAGTCTAGCTATCTCCCTTGTCTTCCTTTCTCCAATGCACTCCTAAGGGAAGTGTGGTAATTCTGCTTATGAGTTCAGGGGTGAGCTCTATGGAGAGGCTTCTCACCACAACATTGGCATGGGTTCTAGTTAGTGGAATGAGGGAGAGAGAAAAATCTCGGGCCACTTCATTATCATACCCCCTCAATTTCTCAAAATACTCCATCCAATTATTCCTCGTGAAGATTTCTAACAAAGGAGGGTTGATGAGCCTCATCATTGGGTAATTATATGGGCCTTAATTGGCCTTAATTCACCTCCTAGCTTAGTCAAACCAACTATTCTTACAACTACCTGCATACTTTTGATTATATTTTGTTTATGAGATGAGTTAGAGTTGGATATTTTGCTTTGTGGTCTACTGTGCATGTAATGCAGGAATAAAGGATAAAGTAAGGAAAAATGTAGGAATAAAGGAATAAAGGGTAAAAGCAAAGAACTGTGTCAAATACCTTAGTAAAAAATCGAATGGACAAGGGAGAGTAACTATAGGAGGTAAATCCTCCTCATTTACTACCCCTCCATTCGAATATTCCTCCATCAGCTCGGAGTGCAAACAGTCATCACATTTAAGACTAGAAGACAGCCGAGCAAGTGAAAGTGATAGAAATCAGTTTATTGTGAGGAGCCTAGTCTCCCTAATTAGAAGGAAGTGATTGGAAACTTTAGATGTATAAAGAGATAGGCTTAGGACCTCAGTAGGATTGAAACTTCTATTGTAAAACTCTACTTTATTCCTGAGTTGCAAGACTTGTGACAGTTTGTTTTGTAATCCATGGTTTTTAAAATAAAAATGAGTTTCGTTTTGAGCCAGCTCTGAGTTAACTCAGAGGGCTAAGGCTCTTTAGTTAGGGCCCAACCTAAGTAACCAAATATCCTCTTTATTATACATGTATGCTAGCATAGATTCCTGGTTTTCATTGTTCATTTGCTTAAGTAGCATAGATTTATGTTATGTTCATTTTCTTAAGTATCTTTCTGGTTCTGTTCATTTGCTTAAATAGATGTATTTTCATTACAATAGCGTAGAGTAGATTGATTGTGCTTAAGTTTACTTCCATTTGTGACTTCTTTTAGTTCACTGGGTAGCTAGAGGAAACATATCGCCATAAGGTTGTGCGCAAGTGTCTTGGCCTCATCTCCTCCCTCTGGGACCAAGACTTGAGGAAGAGACCCTTCAGCAACCCCAAAAGCATAGGTTTTTGGTTCTCGCATGAGCTATGGAGTTTGTAGTTTGATACAGTTACTTGTCCACCCTCACTGGTTTTTCTATTGTTTTTCATTTAAAACCACCTTCAACACATTCTTCATGCATCGTTTCATTACCGTCTGATCTACAACAAACCTTCCCAATCATTGTCCGATTCATTTGTTTATCCAACTACTGCCTCGCGTGAAGTCTTCCACTTACTTTATGTGCTTTAATTCCCCACCGTCGATCTACTTCACTTGATATGACGGCTATCACATCACTCGATCGCCAACTAGCTTGGTCGATCTCCACCATTGATCTGTCTAGCCTGATCCGATAGCTATCGTACAATCTCGGATGGATTCTTGTGCAAGTGTTATCCCCCCGAGAACACATGAGAAGTGGTTTTCTCATGCTACATGTCATGCGATTAGGCTAATCACGTGAAATTTCAAAATACATCTTACAGCCTTGAGGGCGTGCAAGAAACTACTTACCGCCTTCAAAACCCACTCCATCATTTCTACACGTTTCTTTTTCTCATGATACGATCTCCACCGTCCATCCTTCGATTAATACTGTCCATCCATCTCTTGACTTAATCTCCACGATAAGATCTCTATAATTCATCTTGTTCATTCTTTCGGTTAGTCCATATATCCACTTAACCTCTGCGATAAGACCTCATCAGTTCATCCTATGTTTCCACCCTGTTCATCCATCTAGTCATTTAAGCCTTTGTGATAAGATCTCCGCCGTTCATCTTCTACTAGTTGCCTAATCCAACAGTTATTATGCACTACTACTTCCTTACGTCCTCCTTTCACTGATTTTGACCTCTGATTTCTCTTATGCTTAAAAACCAATTTAGCTTAAGTTTCTTTGCTTACACATTAATATATTTTTATGCTTTTTACCTCTACAACTTAGATAGCAGCATTAGGTTAGCGATTGATTTAGCAATTTTGCTTAGCATAGTTGTTTAATTGGTTAATCAGGTTATGGTGTGGTTTAGCATTACATGTTGTTTTCTTCATTATTGTAGTAGAGTAGCTCTCCCTTAGAATATATTTTCTCTTCTTCCATCAAATGATTAAGCTTCTTCTGAACCTATAGAAGTCTGGCTTGGAACCCTTGGGGTCTCCTACCAGATGAGCAGCAACAATAGGCAATACCTTCACTTTTACTTGTGCATATAACATTGTCACCTCCAAGTTTGTACGAACCCCAGGTGTCTAAGTAGAATCCAATTACTGCTTTCTTCTATTTCTAGTCTCCAGTTTTCTTCCATTAGTTTATTTCTGCAAAAGTAATCTAGTTTCTTCCTTTCTTTAAGTTGTCATTATCTGTTTTCCTTTCCATTCTGCAAGTAGAATTCCAATTAGCAAGTAGTTTTTCTTGTTAGTGGTTTTTCATTCAATCAACAATTTCCTTTTTGCGGAGTACTTTCCAGCTTAAAAAATAATAATAATAAAAATAATAAAAAATAAAAAATAAAAAAATCTTACAAAAACCAATCCAAAAACATTTCCTTTCATGCCTCGTAGGAATAGGGACAATTCAGGGAAATTCTTGTCAAATACCCCCATTGCATCCAACAATCAACCTTCTCTCTTCTTCAGTGACGGTGAATTGGAAGACCCTTTAGGTGAGCAACCTTACATATTTGAGGAACCTATAGGGGAAGAAGAAGAGGAAGAACCCATTCCTACTGAACCAATGGCTAAAAACCAAAATGACAGAGGGAATAGAGAGAGACTTGAGGGTGCCTTCCCCATTAGGGAGACCAATGGGGACACTAAGGTGAAGAATATAAGCCCCTATGCTCTACCTCATTTCCATGGCTTGACCATAGAGGACCCTGGCACTTTCCTATTTGAGTTTGTTGTTATATGCCAAACCTATGACTATACAGATGACAAGCAAAAGTTAAAATTGTTTCCATCTACCCTCAAGGATGTAGCATTGTGCTGGTTCATGGGTTTACCTCGAGATAGCATCAAAAATTGGGCTTAGATGCAACAAGCTTTTAACAACAAATATAGGGACTACTTTAGGTCAAAGGCCACTAAAGAAGAGATTTTCAGGATGACCATAGGCCAGGATGAATCCTTAGAAGACTATGAAGAAAGATTCCAGCTCGGTTACAAAAGGGCTAGGTGCACACTTGACCCTGAGTCATTGAAGCTAGTCCTGCTTAGAGGAGTAAGTGAGGATCTTCTGGATACCTTACATATGATAGTAGGAGGAGATATCTACCAATTACCCTATGAGGATATTAAGACTGTCTTTAGAAACCATTATAGGGAAACCAAGAGAGAGGGTAGGGGTAGTCAACCTATGGCCAATACATCATCCTCCAACTCATCCATCAAGGGTGAAATTGGAATATGCTGGAATATTTCAAAAGTGGTATGCTGCAAACCCTTGCCTTGCAATTGGACACCATGAACATCAAAAGGAAGCACGAGGAAGTAGAGAGAGCCTTGGCCATGTTTTGTCCTAGATGCACCAGGAGGCATCCTAGGGACGAATGTCCATTGAACTGTATTAAGATTTTCTCAGTCTGTGAAGAAAACCACTCCACAGACAAGTGCCCTTCTTTACCTAGACTCAAAGATGTATATCAAGGAGCTGAAGGGGTCACTGAGCAGCTTTGCTACATCAACCAAAGGAGACCTCTTGGGCCTAGACCATACCAGCAGGGTATGCAAGGGACATCCCATGCATATTACAACCCCAACCAAACCATAGCTATACCTTCTTAGGGACCCCCTACTCATCCTTCCTGGTTTACACCCCCTCCTTGGTCCTATGCATATCAATATCATTCCCAGCCAACCACCCAGTCATTTCAACCTTATGTTTAGCCACAACATCAGTGGAATACCCCACTCCAGGAGTGGAGGCTCCAATTCAACAATGTTCCAACCCTATTGCCTCCACCACCTACCCAACCATAACTCCTGCACTCTGCACCACCTAAGAAACCCTAGATGCATGCCCAGCCAAATCTGAACCTGAAAAATAAGTAGGATCAATAAGTCTACAGTGGAGAGACATCATACCCAGCTTATGCTGTAGAAATCGAGGAGATAAACCTAAGATCTGGGAGAATTCTCCCTGATAACCAACCTCCCTCTCCACATAGGGAGGTTGAGGAAGAAATAGAGGAAAGAAACCTTAAAGTAAATCCACCCTTTCCTGAGAGATTAGCCCAACCACTCCAGCCTACCCCAGAAGGAACTGAACTTCTGGGATAATTCAAAAATATATGTGTAAAGATACCCCTTCTCCTGGCAATCAAAGATGTTCCCATTTACAATAATTTGATTAAGGAGAAGTGCTTCAAGCATCTAGGAAGAAGAAAAAGGGATGCCCCTACCATTAATGTCATTGGGCAGTTGTCTGAATTAATGTTGGGGCAGGTAATATGTCCAAAATATTTGGACCCTGGAGGCCCTATAGTAGATGTGCACATCAATGGCACCATTTTCCCACACACTCTAATTGATCTTGGGGCTACCATTAATGTGATGACCAAGGACACCATGCTCAAGCTCAACCTTGTTATAACACCATTTACCACTCTTGGTATATATGATGCTTTGTTTATGACCTAGGGCAACCTCTCCTTCTAGACTTGGTCCAAATATATAAAAAATAATGTTCTATTCCTCGTACACTACTTTTCCCTGAGCTAAAGTGTGTACATGCGGGTCAGTCAATACCCAATCCACACGTATATGTATTAAAATACTTATAATATTAAATTTCCTTAATTTTGGGCGGAGTTCACGGGTTTTACCTGTTGATTACCTCCTATTGCCCATGGCCCAACTATTTCCCAACTAAAAAACTAATTGGGAGAGGTATAAATAGACCTTTATGGGAAGGCCTTAAGGGAGAGGAGAAGAGATATAGTTATTATACTAAGATTATCCCTAACTGAGTCTGATGAATCCTTGTGCCTCATGCACTTCCCCAAGCTTCAGGAAACCCTTGTTTCCTTGATTATAGATATCCTTCCTTTTTCTTGAGATATCATGGTGTTGGTGATGGAAGAAGATTGTTGAAGGCTGGGATAGGGCGAATCCGGAGGACGGTTCCGCTTGGAGCTAGAGAAAGACTCAGGTGAATTCTTTCCATGTTATTTATAGCTTACTACAGTAAAAGAATTGTTGTCTTGTTTCCGAAATTAACTATGTCTATGCATCAAATTATGTTTTAATCCATATATGAATGTCATTTTGATGTATGATCAATCATTTGTTTATATGATATAAAGTCAATTCCGTGAATATGCTTTACTTCTATATTGTTATGTATGTTTGAATTGAATGATTTTTAGGTTTGAAGGACATTGGGAGTTGTAGAGGGTCTGAACCCTGTGGGACCTACTCGAACGAAGGAAATTCGGGTACGATCAATCTTACATAGTTTGATAATATAAGCTCTTGCCTGAGCTATTTGAGTATTTCTTGTTGTAGTTTGCTTATGCTCTGTTGGGGTTCTAACCCAAAGCCCTAGGGTGCTTTCACCTGAAACAAACCTCCAAGGGTCATTGAGGACGACCACAACAGTTTTGCAACTTGCAGACTCTTCCACAGTCACCCTTGAGGGAATTGTGGAGGATGTGAGGGTCTCCATTGACTCTTGGGAGTACCTTGCATATTTTCTAATTCTCCAGCCTAAGGCTAAGCTTACTGGTTACCCTATCATCTTTTGGAGGCCATGGTTGGCCACAATTGATGCTTACATTAGTTGCAGAGCTAGGAATATGACCATCAAGAATGGGTGTTACCGAGAATAGTGTCCACTCGGATGCTGCTATTCCCACTAAGACTGGTAGCTATCTTAGAAACAAACAAGTAAAGTCTATTTTCGCTTTCCTTTATGAAAATAGATAGGAGTGGAACAAGGAGACCAACCTTAGTCTTACGCTTGATTTCCTCTCCTTCCTGATAGAGCTTTGCTGCTTCTTCTTCGTCTGCCCAGCTTCAAAGAGCACCTATGGAATCACAAAAACATACTACTATCGAAGAACAAAGATCTGTATTCATAAATAACACATGATCAGATGTGTGTTAACCATACAAATGCATATATAAGTAAACATACAAGAATATGGAGGAGAACTTGAATAGCTTTATTAAGATAAAAAGTAGCAAGAGGATTACAACCATATGTTCTGACCCAACATCATCCTCTAGCTAGAAATCCCTTCTTCACCTCAAGTAAAGCTTAGATCACCCAACACTATGAATGTACACCAAAAAACCAACAACACTTCTCTATAAGATACGAAATTTCAGCCCATGGATCTCTGTGATGAGGGATCCATATATAGATGATTACAGGGAGATGAGTCATCTTCTGGGGTCTTGATTAGTGTCCTCTCTCTGATAGTTCTAGCTTCCACTTGGAGAATGATGATCTCTTACTCATCCCTGGTAGAAAACAGAGAGGCAAGTGTCAGAGGGGAAGTTTCTGGAAGATTCCATGATCTTTTGCCTCGCATTTTGTCCCTGCCATTTGTCCATTCTCGACCATCACACCCTACAGAGGAGCCATTTAGTATGCATTGCACCCTATACACTGGGAAGGTGATATGCATCGCACCCTCTGCACTGGGTTTTTAATATGGTCCAGTTTTGACCATTTATGAGCAGTTTTCAGTGGAGAACTTCTGGGAGATGATGTAATCAGATGACCTTGTTCCTTTAGGCAGTGAAGCAACATTTTTAGGGACTTAGGAGCCCTCAATTTATGGACATTTATGATTGGGGTTGAATTTCACAAAAATGTCTATAATAGTTTCCCCCTAAAGCATGAGGTAGTTAATCTTTTTGATGTCAGGTGAAATTCTTTACTATGAGGATCTGAAGTTTTTTCGAGCTGGGAGGTGACCTGTAATAAGATACAATACAATACATTATTTTGTCAACATTTTTTCATAATCTAGCTGAGGCGAGCATTCCCATGCTCAGGTTTATAAATTCATTTTCATGTACATAGGACATACAATCGTCTGTGTGGCAGACTGATGCTTTGGACTCATCATCCTTTGATTTGGATGATCATCTGTTCGGCAACGATGTACACTTGATGTGTTTATATTCCTGAATATATCGCAACCCAGATGGATGAAACTAGATCTAGGGTCTTCAAAACACGTTTAATCTTCACTTGGAGTACAAGTCGATCCATGTGAAAAATGTTCTGGAGTCGAACATGGAAAGACATCGCCTGAATTACCAGCCAATGATGTAAGCTGTTAACAGGCGCGAGAGGAATCACCAATAATGACAATGACCCTCAAGGTACTACAATACAATTCACGTGGTGTGAAAAAGGACTTGGCATTTAACACCACGTAAAATCTCTCGGTTGAAGGCCATTGATGTAAACCTGTCACCGAAAGTGAGAAACTTGCCATTGAGGCATGCAAGCTTCAAAGTACTAAAAGGGTTGTTACTAAGTCAACTTCTTGGATAATGATATGATGTCGACAATAAGTGACCCGTCGCAGGAGGGCCTTAATGAATCCCACATCAACAACATGGAACGAAGCAAATGATTTTGGAGGTGAAAAAAATCTGACGATACAGGGATGAGGGTGGCGGTCATGAAGGAATGGAGCATGAATGTATTACAGTGGGTGAGACACAGGTGAATTGTCTAAATGACTTCTCTTGAACATATCGGTGACACTGACGATGGATTGGTAGCGTTAACCCAAAGATGGATGGTGTGATGGACCAATGGTGATGACCAGTGAATGGAAAAACCCAACCCGGCATGGATGCGGAAGGAAAGTGTCATGTTCAAGAGCGACTTGCTACCAATAAAGTTTTTTCAAGCTTTCTTCCCAATTTTCCCCAGTCATTGCTGACCAGTACCTCTTTATTTTTGTGAAGCTTGAGGAGGATAACATATGCTTGTTCTATAATCCGCCCTTCGGGCAAACCTGTCGCTATATTTTAGCGAGCTTAGCGACAGTGAAACTCGTTCTCGTCCATTTGGGCGAGTTTGTTGCTATTTGGTTTTAACGAGTTTAACGACAAAGATAACTCGGTCGCTTTCAATTTTAGAGAGTCTGAAAGGAACGGAAAGGAGACCCCAACGATTCTTTTTTGTCATGTAATCCCTTAAGTCCGAAAAAGTGTAAAATAATACTGAAGGGATGAATTTTCAATAGTTTTAACGAGCCGAACAAGACAAGCGCTTGATCTTTTTGTGTAATAATCCCTCAGTTCCAAAAAGATTACAATCTAGAGGAAGGATAACACTTCCGATGACTTTAATGAGCCGGAGAGGCCAATCACTCGGAAATCTTTTCATATTTTACGAGTCAGTTGAAAAGAGCTTAAAGGAGACTCGTTTCCGAGGAACAAGTGATGGTTTCCGGTAGCAACTGATTCTGGATTCTCCAATCATGGCAGTGTCACAAGGATGGCTAATAGAATCACTCTTCGCAGATGTTTCTCGAATGGGTAAGCAATCATATGGGGGTGAATGATCGGCTAAACAGAGTGGAGGTGATGATGAGAACACAAGCAAGGCTCAAAGGCTGGCAATAAGGCATTCATAATGGTTATTTACCGGTTCATTTTTTAATGAGCTTAAACACTGGGGGAAACATTTGCTCATGACTTATGTTTATTTTTTAATGAGCTTGAACTATGTGCTAAAACTGCTCATGGGGGTTTATTTTTTAACGAGCTTGAACCCTGCAGTAACACTGCTCACGATAATGGTCATTGAGTCTTTGATTCACCATTAGCATTTTGTTCTTTCAAAGATTGTACTACCTGTTCACTTGCTTCATCAAACTGATTAGAAATGAAAACATATGCTTGGTAAATGAGTTAAGAACACTAATACTTTACTCGAATTACGTGCATGGTAAATTAAAAGTGACTTTTACCTCTCATTTTACCATTTCATTTGAATCTGGTTTGTTAGAGCTCTGGAGATGCTTTTCCCCCTTGATTTTCACCAATTGATTTCGGTAGATTCTGTGGACGATTCCTGATGCCGCTTGGACTAGGTAGGAGCTAAACTTGTGCTCTTCAATTTCATTCTTTTCTTTTTGAATTCTGAGCCTGTTTCCTTGTTCTGCTGAGCCTATGGGGTTTGAAGAAATCGTGCTGGCACCATCACACCCTTCCTTAATCGAAAGGTGCGATGCATACTAGTCTTCTCACTGACTAGTCAGTATGCATCGCTCCCAGTATACTTACTAGGGTGCAATGGGCGAAAGGAGGAAACGTTTTGCTCAGTTTTATCATAGATTTTTGCCTGTTTTTCACCAAATGAAGATCCTGACTCTTCTCTTGTTTGTTTTTAAGAGATTCATTGGAGAAAAATGGTTGTTATATGGCAAGAACGCAAGCACGAAGAAGAGGACATTGTTGCTTTACATGATCCGGGCACAATAGCTGCATTGCGGAATTGTGGCTTGTTGAAGTTTTTCCATATCTCTAGCATGAGGCAAAAAATCAATTTGTTGCAATATTTCCTCAATGCCTGGGATCATATCAACCAGGTGTTCCAGATTAGGGGCAAATTGAACCCCTTGATTTCCGTGGACATCTATTTTCTAACCGGTTTATCGAGGCATGGTGCCCCTCTCTCATTATTAGGCTCCGCCCGTGGGGGTGAGTCCGTGAGGGAGTACATTCGTCGGCACTGCAGAGAGGGATCTCAGCCAAGTACGGACAGCAAGATCAATATCCGAGATGTCACTGACCGACCCTTGCGGACCATTCTGTTCACTTTTGCTAGACTGGTTGGTAGTTCTGCTCTTCACATAGCCAACAGGTCTTATATGCAGTACACTTTGGAATGCCTTGAACCGAAGGTGTTCAACTGGTGTCATGCAGTATTCTCTGTGATGAAAGAACATCTGACCAAGCTGAAAAGCAGAAGATCCAAGAACTTTGGTTATGGTTCTATTTTGACCGCTTTCGCTTTGGAGAGGATCCCACTGATGCAGCCGCAATACATTTCACTTGGCCTACCTCCACCGACTGAACCACAGATGCAGAGATGGGTTGACCCCATGTCTCGGCATGCTAGCCAGCCCCAGATTTCTTTTTCTAATACTTTCTTAGAGTGTTTCGATGATCAGGAGATGGTTTATGCCAGGTTCCCATATGTTGGTATGGATTTCCGGGGTGACCCGGATTTGGTGTTGCCAGCTGGCGAGCAGTGGGGTGCCATGGGTAATTCTTCTGACCATATCTCTGTTCATCGTTCTTTATAATTTTCTTATGTTTTTTGATCAAGACTAATCAAAACTCATGTGCTCATCCAGATGTTGGACCAGTTCGATCGATAGTACGTCGCAGAGACCCTGCGGTTGCTCCAACAGGAGAGGTTGTGGGGAGGGCCATCCTTTGCGACCTTGACGTGGTCGAGACTCTTTCAGCACTGCAAGACCAAATCGAGGGTCTTACCCTTGGTATCCCAGATGTGAGGACCGACGAGCTACCTCTGCAGTTGTAGTGACATACTATTGGAGCGCCAAGTTGATGGACTAGGCTTTTACGCATGATTGCACAGGTGATGACTTGCTATCACCAACACATTAGACTAGGATGCCCCCTAACATTTTGAGTTTTGGGTCAGGTTATAGAACATTATGTATAAACCATAAACAATTATGAATATATTTTTGATTTTCGGAGCTTTTATTTTCGTTAAGTTACATGATCCTGCTGCATATATTGATGTGATGCTTCTTTTTATAAATGTCGCAAATGTCTATCTAACACAATTTTCCAATGAGTCTGTTAATGTGTTTAAACTTCTAGAAATATGTTGATATTGGATGAAATCAAACTGCCTTTCCAAAATTCTGACCCTTAGGAACATGTGATAGATAGCTGGATTCCGTACAAAATAGATGCCGATGAGTTGTAGAATGACGAGTTGTGAGTCTAGCCTGACGACAAGTCGGCATCTGCCATGTGTGATGGCATCAGAGAGGAGTTCTATCAATGCGCTATATTCAGTGATATTGTTCGTCGACCAACCAATACACACCCCTCGGAAACTTACTAACTCGCCACTGGGATTGAAAATGGCCCATGCCGCAGAAGACAGGTTCCGCGAATTACGACTTGCTCGTCGGCATCTCCAATGAATGATTACTACGCGGAATTAAGCATAGTAACGCTTGAGGTACAACCCATTGTGAGGTTGCGCCAGTGGAATCCCATCATAGTCCATCAACTCGTAGGCTCCTTTTGCTAATACACGCTTAACAATATAGGGACCCATCCATAACGATTTGAATTTCCCTGCTCCCAACTTATCGGATTCCTGGTTGTAAAGTAAGACCAGGTCACCTTCTGAGAAGATGCGAGGTTTAACATTCTTGTCAAACTGTGCTTTGACTCATTTATTATGAGCTTCGTTGGCCGTAGTTGCATCACGACGGGTTTCATCCAATCGGATTAGTTCCAAGAAACGAGCCTCTTCTTCTAAGGTTCTGGGGAGAAGGTCGACTGCGAGTTTCAAGGACGAGATTTCACATTGAACAGGTAAGGTTACTTCCAGACCGTACACAAGTTGAAAAGGTGTGAACCCGGTCGCATTTCTTACCGATGTCCAGTATGCCCACAAGGCCAAGTACAGGATTAGGTGCCAATCCTGTTTGTGGACTCCAATCATCCTTTGCAGCATGTGCTTTAGGACTTTGTTGATCGCCTCAACTTGTCTGTTAGCTTGAGGATAATATGGAGTAGAGCTGTCGTGGGACAGTCCTAATTTGGTAGCCAACTCAGCCATCATGTGATTGCGAAAATGCGATCCATGATCTATAACTATGGCCTGTGGAACGCCGAATCTGGAGACCACGTGATTAAAAAAGAAAAGGGCAGCCGTTTCACTACTGTTGTTTAATGTAGGCATCGCCTCAGCCCATTTGGTAAAATAGTCTACTGCGACTATGATATACCCATGCCCCCGGCCGAGGTGGGGTTACATGTCATGAAATCTATGCCCCATTTGGAAAATGGCCCAACAGCTACTATTGGTTGCAGTGGTGCAGGTGGTCTTCTGGTTTTGTTATCGAAAATTTGGCAAGCATGACAACTTCTAACTATGGTTATGCAATCTTTGAACATTGTTGGCCAGAAGTATCCTGCTCGCAAATTTTTTTGCGCCATGGCATAACCAGATTGATGCCCCCCACATGCGCCTGAATGACAATCATTCAGGACTTTTTCGGCCTCCTCATGGGTGAGGCACCTCCGCAAAACTGTATCGGTACCACGACGGTAAAGAGTATCAGTGACGATCACATAGTCTTTCGCTTGGTATCGAATACGTCGTTGTTCGGAGCGTGAGGTATTAGACCTATATGTTTGTGTCTGGAGATAGATGATTATATCCTCATACCACAGATCGCTTGAAGATATTAGAAAGAAATTTTCATCCATGATTTCTTCTTCGAATGTTGCATCATGGACGACGATGGGAGATCACATAGTAACTCCGCGAATACCAGGGCTTTCTTTGATTTGGATTTTTTGAATTCCAAATCAAACTCTTGTAGAATTGTTATCCATTTTGAATATTTTCCCCCCAGAAACTATCGCGACAATATATAAGTCATGGGGTTGAAATCTGATAAAATGGTAGGTTTTCTGAAGAGGACATAGTGTCGAAATCTCTGTATCGCTTGAACAGTTGCGAGGGCAAGCTTTTCAATGTAGGAGTATTTCATTTCCGTATCATTTAAGTTTCGGCTTAAATAATATATAGGATGTTCAATTCCATTGTCTTTGTGAACTAAAACCATTGCTATGGTTGTATCTGCTGCAGCCAGATACACGTTAAAGTCTTTTTGATAATCAGGAGCATACATTAATGACGCTTGTATTAGAGATTGCTTCAAAGCATCAAAGGAAGCCTGTGCGACCTGATCCCAAATGAAGGGTACTTCTTTTTTCAATAGACGAGTATAACCTTTAGCTAGTTCGGCGTAATTTGGAATGAACCTCCTAAGGAAGTTTGCTTTCCCTTGGAGTTTCTGAATTTGAAGCAAGTTTGAAGGTGGAGGAAAAACAATGATTTCCTGAACCTTACAAGGGTTGAGACGAATCCCATCCTTTGAGACCACGAAGCCAAGTAAACGACCAGAACTGACACAAAACATGCATTTGTGCGGATTGAGTCGTATCTTGTAGTGTCGGCAACGTAGAAATATCTCTCTCAAATGGCGTGGATGATCGGTCCTCTTTCGTGAATGAGCTGGGAGATCATCGAGATATGGTTGAATGATGTTTTTGATGTCATGGAAAGCATAGTTCATTGCTCTCTGAAAAGTTTCCCCTGCGTTCTTCAAACCAAAGGGTAGCTTGCGATATGCAAATGTGCCCCACAGACAAATGAATGCAGTCTTTGACTGGTCCTGTGGGTGGATATTTATTTGATTATACCCGGACAATCCATCCATAAATGAAAAGATTTTGCATCCGGCGCATTCATCAATTATCTGGTCAATAAAGGGTGTAGGGTAGTTGTCTTTTCGACAAGCTTGATTTGCATCTCTGTAATCGATTCACACTCTAATCGTTCCTTTTTTTCATCACAGGAACAATATTTGATACCCAATCGTTCAGAGGAATGGGGTAAATGAAACCAGCATGGAGGAGTTTTTCAACTTCCGCCTTGATGGCAGCGGCTTTCTTGGGGTGCACCTACCGTAGCCGCTATCGTACTGGTTTGACATCTGGATACATCTTAATTTCGTGTTCAACTATGCTCGAGTCAATACCTGGCATTTCATCATATGACCAAGCAAAGACATCTCTAAAGTCGCGAAAGAGAGTGCTATATATTTCCAGTTCTAAGGAAGAACAAGATTTTCCAACATGAATATTCTCTACAACATCTGTTTTTGTTGAGATATTTATGGCAGTAGTCTCTTTGATATTGGATAGGTTTCTCTCGGAATCCACCGTATTTACAGTATTTGTCAGAAAGTCAAATACTGAAGGATGGTGTAGGTTACCGAAATTATCTTCTTTCCAGTTCAGAACATGGGATCGATGGTGGTAATCTTCCCATGGTGCTCTGTCAATCATCATCGATTGAATGATTCCTTCATCTGTAGAGTTTACTCGCAACCAAGGATCTGAAGGGGTGCCATATTCCTTAGACCTATCTATCCAAACACTTGATGAGCGTTGATGCGGGTTTGCCTCCCATGCTGAAAACATTGATTGCTATAATATTTCCAATGGGGTTAGAGGAAAAACTTGTAGATGATCCATTTTAAGATCATTTTCTGACATCTTTTGAATGGAAGATATCATGTTGTAGGTTCCTACATTAGCCACTTCCGCAAAATTTGTTGGAGGCGGTAGGGTAAAAGTTCCCATTAATGTGGGGTCTTTTAGTAGGCCTACTCCGATATTGTGAAGCGTGCCGGGGTTTCCATGGATCATCGGAATGCTTCCCGTAACTTGCGAACTGTTGGGGAGAAAAGTTTGTTGGTCGATGATTGTAATTCCTCCTTGGGAAGGAAATGCAATTTTCCTAAAGTAGGTCGACACAACGGCTGCCATGGCATATATCCAGGGTCTTCCCAGTAGGATGTTGTAATCGAGATTTCTGTTGATGACTTCAACATCGATTTCTATTGTTTTTCCCCCTAGTTCGACTTGCAAGTTACTTAATATCCCATACGGAGTGTATGTTCGTCCATCAAATGCTTTCAATGTTGTCGATGATCGCGACAAGGAAGGAGACCCTAGAGTTTTCCAGCAACTCATTGACATGATACATGTGGATGCCCCCTCATCAATAATTGTTCTATGAATCATTTTATTGAGGGCTTTCATTTGAATGAGGAAAGCTAGTTGAGCTGGTAATAGAGGGTCGTATCCTTTGTGATTAAAAGATACAAGATTGGAATCCGTTGGGTCGATCCCACTTATTCCTGATAATAAAACCTGCTTTTGGGAGGGGCAATTTTGCAGTACCTCAAGAGTCGACATTGCGGAGGGTGATTGGGCTAAATCCTCCACTATATTATAGTGTTGTTCTACTCGGGCACGAGGATTAAACATCGATTTGTGTACTACTCCATTTGGCAGTTTTATTGTTAATTCAGGAATGATGGGTGGCACAACTTCGGTTGAAGTTGTTGTTGAACTACTAGGTTGATCATTATCCTTGTTGCTCAACATTTGTGGATTCCCGTAATCTTTACTTCTTGTCGATATGAGAGCATCATTCAGTTACTTTGAAATTGATGACATTAGCACTTGGGATGGGGAAGCATTTTCACTATCAACTAGATTTGTTCCTGGGTTTGGAAACGGATTAGTCAATACAGCCGAGGTTTTTGAACTTTTGAAGAAGTTTTTACGTTCATCTTTATATGGACATTCTCTGGTCCAGTGATCCTCGTCACATATACTGCATGTATTTTTTGGTTTCCTATCTCCAGAAGGGTTTGCAGAAGATTTTTGAGGGGATGAGTCCCCCTGGTTCTTCTTCTTCCCTTGTTTTTTCTTCTTGCCTCCTGGTTGCTTGGGTTATTTGCCTTTCTCTGTCGACGCGGCATTTACTTCCGAGGCTAGAAGTTCTTCATTTTCATTTTGACTCGAAACCGTGCGGGCCTTTTTCGATGTAGCCTTTGCGGTTTTAGTGCTTGTCGTACATATCACACCATCGTCAGCGTGAGAGTTTTTGTTTGATTTAGGAGGCAGAGGAACATAAAATTCTAGTCTAGGAGCATCAGGGATTTTATCGTAGAGCGTGCCAGACTGAGTATAGATCAAGTCTAGATATTGTGCACGAGAAATAACTTGCTCTTCGATGACGACTCCTCCCTTTGCCACATCTTTTGTAATAGCAGGTAACAAATACTTAATAAACCATTCGGCCAATAGCTGATCCGGAACATACGTTGTTACCATTCTACGACGACGTCGCCATTCATGAATATGATCAGATATGTGAGTGGCTGTCATTTGTTTGAAATTGGTAAGTAGCTTAGTTCATGTTTCGTACCTTATAGGTAACTGAAAATGGGTTAAAAAGGTTGTGGCTAGGGTACTGAAGTTATCAAACGAAGCTCTAGGCAGTTCGATATACCACTTTGCTGCCGGACCAGTTAGCATTCGCTAAAAGAGGCGAAGCCTAATCGAATCATCATTGAGAGTGTTTGATGAACACCATAGATGAAAAGTCATCACATGATTCGACGGGTCTTTGCTCGGATTTCCAATAAATTTAGGAATATTAGACGGAAGTTTGTACGGAATCGTCGGCCACCAAGGGGTGTAGGAAATTGGATCGTTCGTTAGTCGACTTAGATCAGGTAACTCTAAAGTTGCCACAAAAGGCAACTGTTGATTCAGGCTTGGTTGAGCATACCCAGGATAAGATGGAATCGTTTGAGCAGCCGGTCTTTGCATACCAGCATAATGCATTTGATGTTGGTAACTTTGGTAAGGTTGATGGGCATAACCATTATGATATGGTTGATACGGCTGCCCATTACTTGCAAAGACTTGTTGCTCATATCCTTTGTAGGCCTGCTGGAATTGCGGTTGTTGGTATTGCACCAGCCATGGTTGTGAAGCCATGGGCTATTTTCCAGTACTGACTGTTTGACCAAGATGGGCATTGGTGTTCCCCGTTTGAACCTGTGCCATTCCACTAGTTGGTGATTGTGGTTGTGTCGTAGGTACAAGAGATTGTTGCATTACAACCTGCGAAACTTGAGGTTGGCATACAACTGGTGATGCTTGTACTTGCGATACTGCCACAATAGCCAACGTAGTGGGGATATTTGTCATAGGTAAATTTTGTTGTATTGAGGATACAACTCTTGGTTGTTGAGACAGGATTGGCACCCAACCGCTAGTCCTGATTCCAACATAACCCAAATTTTGTTGCGAAATCACGCACGGTTGTCTTTCCGAGGAAGGCAATGAAAGGGTATAGGGCCCTCCATACGACGGTAATCCAGTACTCAAAGGAATGATTTGCCTTTGTGGGCCAGTTTGCCCAAATTTACCTTGTGAAGGATCAATTTGTTGAGACTCAACATAAGAGATTCCAGATATAATTCCGGACGAAAAAACGGGAATAGTCCATATTGTCGAAATAGCCCCTGGATGGGCTCCATCCAGCAATTGAAAGCTGGTTGGGACAGATGGCACGCCCGCGAACATTGTCGGAGTAGCAGAAGGAAATTCTGCTGTTGCTGTGTTGGGTAACATAGTCCTTGATGTCGACGGTTGTTTAGACATATTAAGCCTATCCAAAAGATTCCCCAGCGATTCTTCAGGAAATTATGATGGCGGGTGAATATCTTCTGATGAAGAAGGATACAGGGTGATCCTAGCTCCAAGTTGCGTTGGAGTGCTAGAAGGAGGATCTTCCACAATCTCTTCTATGGCAATCAATCCAGGAGGAAGAGGCAGACTATCAGGTCCGTAAAATATTTCTGGTGCTGAAGAAGATAGAAGTTCTACAGCAACAGACAGTTGGGGAGTAACTCCTTTTGAATCGACTGTAGATGCAGCCGGTTCAGGAATAGAAGTGTTAACCGTCACACTAGGATTAGTTGTAATATCATTTTGTTGTTGCGGAATTTCTTTTGTTGAGGTAGGGATACCAGAAATGTTCGGAGTAACCGGAGTCTCTGAGGATGTTGGAGTGCTTGCTCCAACCAACCTAGGGGACTTTGATCCGGTTAAACGAGTTCGATTTGTCTGGAATGGCTTCGCTTCCAGAGTCAACGACGGTTGACTCGTAAGTCTCCGCGAACGACGGGGTTTTGATTGACTTTCTTCCATGATTGCGGATTACTTGATCAACTCAAAATAAAAGGGAAAAATGTTTTTTGAATTAAATGAATTTTAGACGCTTTGACAAAACTTGTTTTTTCAATTTTAAAGAGTCGAGAAAAAACAAAAGATGACTCTAGTTGCCTTCGATTTTTATTGAGCCTGAAGTGACAAGTGCTCAGAGGACCTTTTCCTTTAAGGAGTCTGAAAAGGAATAAAATGGACTTCTCTGGAGATCTAGGCAGAGGGGATTACCAAACCAATTGCAAACAGTACGGCAGTCAATCTTCTTGAATGCTGTGTTCAGTGCATTCACGGCTTCCTAAGGATAAAGGATGCAGCCTATTGTGGTCTCCCAAAATATACTCGACGGTACGTGGGAGCACAAGTCCGTACTGGCACTTGACATCTCAGAGTGGAGGATTCACCCAACCAACAATGAAAACAACAGTTACCAGGTTTTACGATGCCGGAATACATCTCTAGCCTAGACCTCTAGATGTTGTGCATTAGGTTCCAAAGTGTTGTTAGATTCATTAAATTTATTTTAAGTTGATCTTGCTTAAAAATTTTCCTTTCAGGTTCACCGCGTGATGTGTATACAATTCCTAAAATGCAGTCTAAGATGATAAACAAATGTTTAATCTTATTTTAGGCAATGAAAATCCTAGCTACTAAGGAAAAAAAGTTAAGAATCTTTCTGCAAAGAGCATAGAGCACACGCTAAATGCACTGTCCTAAATCAAACCAAGCAGTCAAAATGCAAATTCACATGCATGTATTTGTTTTCAGCCTTATTAATGTATGAATGATGATAAGAAAGCTATGTGCAAATCTGAATTACTTTCAAAGCGACAATACTCAACAAATTTCTTTTCAAAATGAAGTGAAGGTAGGAGAGACACTTTGCGATTTCGAAATGAAAATTGCTTTTCGACACTTTAAAAACTATTAATTCAAATCATATGTAATAGTAACTGTATAATCGACTATCAAGAACAATAGGATTGTCTTCTAAAACTGAAAACGATAGCTACGACACTTTCAGATCAAGAAATGACAGTTCGACTATGCTACTTTTTTGCAAAAGAGAACTGAAAATGGCGCACAATACATAAAAACACTTACAGTTCTTTGCACTAAGGAGGCGGAATAATGTAAGAAAAGGTGGTTTTCACATAAATACACTGACCATAGGCAGAAAAACTCCTGAATAGGACTGAAAACAGTGAGAAAAAACCACAGTTTGAAGGTAATGTTAACCTTCCTTGATCATCTCACCTGTCACACTATGAATTCAGTATGCAGCGCACCTACTGCACTCGGGAAGTGCAATGCATACAAACTGCCTTGAAGGCAGGGTACGATGGTACCAGTGCGAGACTTTAAACAAGTTTTTACTCACAATTTGCAATTCAATTCAGGGATTTAGGCCGAGTAAGTAATGTTCAGTATATGTAAAACACAGGGATGATCTAAAGAGGTTACTAGAGCCACCACTTAGGGCAATTAGACTATTTGCAGATCGATTGTTTAATTCATAAACAAAACCAGGAGATAGACTGAAGCAGCATTGATCTACTTTGCATTTGTATAAAAAATGTAGTTCGAAGGCTAGTTGGCTTGGCTTCAGGCTCCGTCTGTAAGTTTATAAAAGAAACAAAGATAGATAGGCTAACAAACAATCTAGTCGCTCCCCAGCGGAGTCGCCATTTTGTTACCAGGAATAGTGTCCACGTGGATGCTGCTATTCCCACTAAGACTGGTAGCTATCCTAGAAACAAACAAGTAAAGTCTATTTTCGCTTTCCTTTATGAAAATAGATAGGAGTGGAACAAGGAGACCAACCTTACTCTTGCGCTTGATTTCCTCTCCTTCTTGATAGAGCTTTGCCACTTCTTCTTCGTCTGCCCAGCTTCAAAGAGCACCTGTGGAATCACAACAACATACTACTATCGAAGAACAAAGATCTATATTCATAAATAACACAG